>CAJNDV010032620.1:5505-25998 GCA_905221635.1 Symbiodinium sp. CCMP2456 | reverse complement strand
ACTACTACTACTACTACTACTACTACGACTACTACTACTACTACTACTACTACTACTACTACTACGACTACTACTACCACCACCACGACTACTACTACTACTACTACTACTACTACTACTACTACTAGTACGAGAACTACTACTAGTACTACTAGTACTACTAGTATACTACTAGTACTACTAGTATACTACTAGTACTACTAGTACTACTAGTACTACTAGTACTACTAGTACTACTAGTACTACTAGTACTACTAGTACTACTAGTACTACTGCTACTACCACTACCACTACCACCCTGTGCTGCTGCTACTACTATTACTACTACTACTACTACTACTACTACTCCTACTAGTACTGCTCCTGCTCTTGATCCTGATCCTGCTCCTGCTGCTGTTCTGCTGTTCTGCTGCTGCTTCTGCTATTGCACCACTACGATTAAGGCATACTAGGATAACATAGGCTGCCGCATCTGCATCAGATAGTAGCTACTGATAGAGAGTGCCGCAACAAACCACCAAGTAAACAGAACGACACGGCAAAGGCACATGCAAGCGACTTCGCCGTCTGAAGCTGTCGAGCGCATGCACCGCTTGTCGCTGAGGTGATGACGGAAGTGGCGCGGGATCCCTCTTCTGGACCTGGCATGGCTGATGCTCCATCAACCTTTAACTGCTACTCCCTGGCACTGCAACGGCCTGCTGTCTTGTCATTCCAGTAGGCCATAGCCTCACTCAGGGAAAAAAAGATGCGAAAAACCTGATCCTGCTGTGGAGCGCCTCTGCGCCGGCGCCCCTGTCGGAACAGAACCAAACTCGCAGAAAAGACAGAGACGAAACAGAGCTTCGTGATTTTGTGGGAGACGGCGCTCCTTGTCAGGTCGCGCTCCGCGAAGAGCTGCACGTGCGCGCGGTAGAGCTCCAGGCCGTCCACGGTTTCTTTGCCTCGGCTTTTACGACGCTTTCCATATGTCGAGCCGTTGAAACATGCTCAAAGCTCCAATGCATCTGAGACTTGCTGCTCGTCTTGAGAATGCGAAATCGGCCTCCGCTGGCAGACAGCAGCTGGACCTGGGGTGCAACTAAGCGACATGACAGCGAAACTGGCAGAGCACCAGAGCACCCACCGGAGCCTGAGAGCCAGATCCATATCCTGGCACATGGTGTTCTGATTCCTCTCCAATCCAACGGAAGTCCTTCCGAGCCAAGGGGCGAAGGCAGAACTCTTATCGAACCGAACCCACCACTGGACCACTAGACTCTTGCACTGCAAACTAACCTGCAGCTCCCTCGTGACTGCTTTGAACAAGGCTGGAAGAAGGTCGGCTACATAGATGTCGCTGTGGAACTGTTGTACGAGAATGAACCGGTCCTCCACAAGTGCAAGGACTCCCGACGTCCCTTCCCGGGGTGGGTAAGACCTGTCGCTGCATGCGGCACAGCCCACACGCTTTAGATCCCACAGCACAAGCTGCGAAGAGCTGGGGTCCGGTGCTCAGCGTAGCCGAACTGTTTGTTCGAGGCGAGGATCCTCCGAGCCACGTCCTAGAGTCAGCTCCCACCATACTGTGTGTTCTTCACCCTCTGTCAAATTCAGCGTTACTACCCGTCAACTGCTCCCCTCAACAGGCAAAACCCCATGCTCCGCCCGATGCTCCCGATCCCTGGTCTGAAACAACCCCCAAAACTCACTGCAACAAGCGTGCACATGCCACGTCAGGGATGCAAGTACTTTGTGGTGGTAGGGGGGGAAAGGCCTTACTGACAAAGTCTGCATTCCTGAGCCTCTGACTACATACTGCCTCTGATACAAGCTCAGGGCGAGCTTGCCTTCGCTGTTCCTCAGGTGTTGGCAGTTGCCATCAAAATGTCACGCTGCTTCAAACTAGCGCTGGGCTGCGCCACAGACGGTTAAGCACAGGGCATGACCGAATGCCATGGCTGGCCCAAGCTGAAAAGTGGCAGGCCAGGCAGCCGCAGGCCGCGTCGCACAATGCGGGCCATGGATGGGCAACATGTTGAATGTGCAAGCGTGCAAATATGATGCCGTAGATTGATCAACAGCGTGGGTCTCGAATGTATATCCAAATGTCTCGTTTTGCTTTTTAACTACCCAAATCATCCAGAAACAGATATGGAAACATCTACTGCACCGTGAAAGCAGGCTGATGTGCCGGACTGTCAGGAAAGCTGTCGGCTGGCACACAGGTTCACGTTCTGCATCCAGGGCAATGCACCAAGTCCTAGCAGAGACCGACGCTTTCTCTGCCCAGCCCCAGGCCTTCATCAAGAAGTGCCCGCAAAACATCTAACTCTGCTCGCAGACCTCCAATGAGATCCGAAGAGCGCATCCGAAGTGTAAAAGAAGTCCCACGCCTTCGATCTCGGAACGTAGTGCTCCAACCTTGGTCCCGGGCATAAAGCCGCACCCATATCACCCCTCTCTGCATGTGCGACGCATTTCCTACTGGCCTTTGCCCAAAACACTCCATGAGCGAACATCCTCATGCTGTGAGTGTGGTCGTGCTGGTTTCCTCCTGATGCTGGTCGGGGCGGTCCTGGTCGTCCTGGTCGCAGTGGCCGCCATTGCGGGCTTGCTTGTCTTGGTCGTCTTGCCAAGGTGCTCCATCACAGTTTGGGGATCTCACTGGTATCATGAAGAGCATCGGGTATCGACGTCACGAAGTGCACAACGTTCCCGTGGCGCAGCGCAGACTTTAAGCTCGCGTCATCGTATTTACAAGGACCCGCTCGAAACCGTCTTTCGGAGAACAGTTTTCACTGTTACTCAACCTATATCTGCTATGTTTTGGCCTCAGAACCTAATGTATCGCGCCAGTATTTTGGGGGAAAGCATTTTGGATGTCCTCCTGAATGCAGTGTATGGGGGAAGCATACGCCTCGTGCTGGTGAATCGTGACAATATTTGCAGCTCAGTATTGGTGGGAAAACATTCTGGCAGCGGTCTTGATTCCGCCAATACCTTGGGGAGGAGAGGTTTGGCCGTGGTTTACTGGTGGTCTCCTGATGGCCCTGTGGTGGGCTCCTGGCGGTGGTTCAGTAAATTACCTTGCACAGTTCAAGCGTCTTCATCCCCGACGGCACGAGACACTGCTTGTTTTTTACAACAGTGCGAAAATGCCAGGCACTTCAAGTTGGAGATTCCAATTCACAGAGAAACGAACTAGAAAGAGAGGCCGAGACACAGAGACACACACCGCCAGAGACACAACTAGACGAAGCAACAAACATGTTAGCTCAGAAAGCACAATGCCGCACATAGAAATTTCAAAAGCAAAACAGCGAATGCAAACACTTACAAACAAACATGGGGTCAGGGCCAAACAGCGACTCAACATCACTTCTAGAGAAGCCACATCAGATCTCAGTGCTAGGGGCTATGCCGTCGCATCACCAGCACTTGCAGCAACACTGCCATCGCTTGTAGTGGCAAGCCTCGGTTGTACTGCGAAACAGAAGCCTAACCCAGTACCCCCAAAGCTGCTTTAGGCAAGGTGCTGCGTACAGCCAGATGCTGCAGAGTGTTCCTGCGTGCCGAGCAAGGTACTTGGTGGTGAACAATGGGGCGCTGGGGCCTCACATGTCCGCCCTGTCGCCTCCCAGACAATCACTCTGCTTCACTCGCAAGGATTAGAAGAGGCCAGGCTACTTTAACAATGTCGCTGAAAGCCTCAGTCGATAAACTGGCACCAGCATGAGTGGAACCTCGGCATGAAAGCTGCTGCGGTCTTACGCAACAGACTGCCAAGTACCAAGACCAGCGCCGGAATGGTCTGACGAAAGCTTAACCGGCAGGGTCACGCCTCAGTACTTCCATCAACACATCGTATGATGCGCTGCGTTACCAGGCACCAAGCCGCATGTACTGATCGGGATATGGCTTCTTTTGATACCGGAGCTGCATTCCCGCGGGGCTCTCAAGGGCCCTAGCTGTTCACGCCTCTCGCAGTCAGCTGCGGGGCCTCGGAGCGTTTTCAGTTGGACACTCGGGCGGAGTTGCCACACTTTGCCCTGCTCTCAAGAGTCCAACTTCCGGCATCGGTGGGCAGAACGAATTCGCTGCCCTGCCACACATCGACACAGAATACGAGCAGCGAGATGCAGAAAGCAATAATGTCGAAGCTCCTCATGGATGATTCGCTGCACCATCGATTGGTGTTTAGTTTTCTGCATGTGCACATCTCTGACCATCACTGCAATTTGAAAGTCATGCATGAGGATTGCGACATGGAGCGCGATGCAACTCCATGCTTTCAAAGCCAAGTTTAACATAATTCAACACATCTAGAATTGGTTAATCGATTCAAAAGCCGCCCCGCTTCCCGGTGGCCCTGACAGATTTTGAAGTCAAGAAAACGTCAAGCAAAATGTATTGAAATCATGTACACAAGGAAAACTCCGGCAGTTGCCGGGGAAGTAAGCTCATTGTGACAATGCGATAGATCAAGACACGATAACATGGCAGGCTGCATTTAGCTTCAAAAGCACTATGCTGTACTGAATCGGTAATGCACACATATCGTTTTGCGAAATGTGTTCCGTCGTCATAAGGCACAGTACGTGGGTATGTCCAAAGCTGCATTTCATGGGAGTGTGTTGCACGTTTGTCATGAGCCTAGCAGCTGGAACTGTGGGTTTTCATCGTATATTATGTATCTTTCCAGGAAAATCTTTCGGGTATTCTGCGGAAGCGCCGGACTGCGTAAGTACGAGAAAACCAGAAATTGGTTGAGATACAGGCCAGTGTTCCTTGACACTTGAGCAAGGTCCGGGGTTGTGGCGAGCGACTGCTGTCAGGCAAATGAACACATGAACGCATAGCAAACCTTTACACAGATGGGGTTGATCGACGCAAGTGTGAAAGTCCATGAAACAATCTACACATACCAGAAACAACCAATAACAACAATCGACATATCAAAATATGCATGGCATGCAGACTTAGCGATGAAAGCAGAGCTCCACCCAAGGATCGTTTCAAGGAGTCAACTCGACACTAGCGAGGTCTGCGAAACCCAGCGGTTCTTCACGTGCACCTGCATTGCTTGTCTGATGCGTCTGTGGCGGGCATGAACTCGGGCTGCCTTCTGAGTGGTTTGGTTGTTTATATTTCGTCTCTTCCTCTTCCTTTTGATCTCCGTTTAAGCTCGACTCTTGACGCCCTTATCCAACGCGGAATCTGATAAGCGTCGGCGTCGGGTGACGAAGGGGCCACTCCTTGCCACTAGAGGCTGTTAAGAGGCTCGACAAAGGTAACAGGGACACTGCTGCAAATGAGGATGTCAAGAATATCAATGCCAGAAGACATGAAGGGGACATTTTTTGCCAACACCAGAAGAGAGCAGGGGACACGCCTTGAGATTGAGAATTTCAACAGAATCAACACCAGACTCACCAGAACAAATGAGGGTGACACTCCTTGCGATTGAGGATTTTAAGGGCTTCAGCGCCGGAACAGATGAGGCGGACACTACTTGCGATTGTGGATTTGAAGAGGGTCATCAGAAAAGGTGCGCGGAGCACTGCTTGCGATTGACGGTTTGAAGAGCAACTGCTTGCGATTGAAAGTTTTCCAGAGGAACATGGCCCAAAAAAGATGATGCATACACCGCTGCTAATGAGGGGTGATCGTTTCAAGAGCATCAACACCAGAAGAGATAGGGCGGCACTGCTTGCAACTCCGAATATCGATCAGAACGTCGCCAAACAAGATGAGGGGCACCGTGCTTGCGATGAAAAAATGTGAAAACTCAAGAGGGTCAACACCAGAAGAGATGACGCGGACACCTTTGCGCAAAAGCGTGTTCGAGAGCATCGTCGCCAGAAAGGTACCCCTTGGGCTTGAGGTTTTCTGAAAAGTCATGGCCGAAGAAGGATGAGGGGGACACTGCTTGCGATTCAGCTGACCAGATAATAAGGGTTTGCGATTGAGGTGTTCGAGAGAAGAGATGAGGCGGGGACTCCTTGCGAATCGGGATTCAGCATCCACAGAAAATGTGAGGGGGTGACTACGTGCGATTGGATGTTTCAAGAGGATCATTGCCAAGTAAGATGAAGGCGACACTGCCTGCGATTGGGGATTTCAGTAAGCATCATCACCAAATAAAGTAAGGTACACACCACTTGCGAATGAGGGCTTCAGGAGGATCATCACCAAAAGGGACGAGGGGGACACTGCTTGCCATTGAGATTCTCCAGAGGATCATCACCACCAGAAATGACGGGACGCTGCGCTCGATTGAAAGCTTTCCAGGTGAAAATCGCTGAAGAAGGTGAAGGGGACATCGCTCGCGACAGAGGATTTCAGGAGCACCATCACCAGAAAAGGCGAGGGGGACACCCACCCAGCCAACCACCCAGTGCATTGGCATAGCTGAATATGGAGCCCGCTCCCACATGTAAACTTATCAAGTTATTCAGTTCTCAGAAAAGGGTCCTGCAATTTTCGAAATAATGTCTGAAATTACGACTTTTATCCCCTTAGGGAGCCCATTCAATGTTTGAAATTCTGAAATGGTTGAAACAACTGATATCGACCCCGCACACAATCTTAAACTAAACCCATTTTGTTGGTCTCAGTTGTCGTCCTGAGCAGCCCCACTTGAGATAAGATGCGTGCAGACAACGCACGAGAGACCATCCTTGACAAAAGAAGCATGCAAAAAACCAATAAACAAGTTGTTAGGTTCAGATCCTAAGCAGTCTTGGTTGAAATAAATAGTTAAATAGGCAATGCAGAAAACACATGTTGCTAGCCTACTTGAGATAAAAAAACTCTTTGTTCTAAGAAAGAAGCAGACAAGCTAGAGGAAACACTCTGTTAGTCTCAATTCTTGTCCTGAGCAGTCCTACTTGAAATAAGAACCGTGCAAGCGTGCAACAATGCAGAAAGCACACATTTTGTCAGTGGTAGTCGTCCTCAGTAGTCTTTACTTGAAATAAACAGCAGGCAACAACAACTGAGACTAGCAAAATGGCGGGCTGCTTCTATCTTGTCTACATCGCTTTTAGTGCAAGCAGGACACCTGAGACTTCACAAAACGGATGTTTTAGCTCGACTGCATGCATCTTGTCGCCGAGAAGATTGTTGAGGACGACAACCGCTAACAGAATGGCTTCCTGTGTTGCTTGCACGCTTCTTATCTCAGGTAGGACAAGTCACGACGATGACTGAGACTGACAAAAGGTTTTTTCCTGGTGTTCAATTAATTATTCCCCATAGACCCGAGCCTAAAAACCTCAAATCCCGAAACCCTAAACCCAGAAAACCCCAAACCAGAAACCAAAAACTCTAAGCCCTGAACGCAGGAATCCTGAACCCGGAAGCTGGAAACCCTTAAACCCTAAAGTCGCAGAAACCCTGAACCCCAAAACCCTAAATCCAGAAACCCTAAACCCATAAATCCCGAACGCAGACAAGCCCTACATCTGCAAACCGTAAAGAAGAAACCCTAGGCCCCTATACCCATCAACCGTGAACCCAGAAACCCTGTAAACTTAAACTCTGGGATGGAAGCTTATAGGGTATAGGGTGTGAGCTTCCGAGGAAGAGTACTTTCAAGCATAGACAAGCCAAAGCCCGCCGGAACGCACTAGTTAGGAGTCCACATACATTATTTACTGGATAGTCGAATGGGGGTGGTTGCTGATGGATATTTGGCCAAAACCCTTCGACTTCAGGAATGCCTCGTAGTTCAGTTTTCAACTACAGTAATTGAGTTGTGTAGTTCCGCGTTTTGACTGAAATGAATAATTCAACCAGAGCACATAAACTAAAGTAACTAAATCATTTACATCCTGGGCTCGCTCCACCAGGCCCGGGGCCCCCTCCCTTCCCGGGCTTAAATCATCTCTTTCAAGTTCTTCCTGGTTTTGGCCGGACATTGCCGCCGGAAATGGAACAGTTCCAAAAAAATGTGCAAAAGTTCAATACTGAAATCCGGATTGGGGGTCCGCCGGCCCCCGACACTTTAAACGACACAACACATGCTCGGGATGCCCTTGGCTTGCGGGAAGAACCTGCTGTGCCGGCTGGGCCGGATATGCTGCCGCCACCTCTGCTGCCATTTGTCATGGGACCACCGGACCGCGTTCCGGCGAAGCGGCACAAAGAGTGTGCTGCGCAGCGCCTTCGCGGAAGCCGCTGGAGTCCAGCTCGCCCTGAGCGGTGGGAACTCAATGCAAAACACGTCAAAGCCAAGGCCCAAGGATTCGACGCCGTCGGGGCCTGGGGCAACATGCCACAAGAACCTGCGCTCGCCTAGCAAGCCTGCGCCTTGGCAGCTCTGAGCTTCCAACTGATACAGACCCAGTCCCAGCCGAAGCCACCATCCTGAACTCATTGCATTGCCTCTTGGCAAAGCGACAAAAAATCCCTTCCTCTGCCCTTTCATCAACGGGCTCGAAGGGACGGCGGTGAGCATGGGCCCCAGTCCTGCGCAGCAAACAAAGACACTCCAGCCGAAATCTCTCAAGCCCCCAAGCCCAAGCATTTACGATGATTTACGGCTGTCTGCAGCCTACTGGTAAGAAGTAGGGACTGCAAGATGTTTTCAAGGTCCCGGATTACAGCTGGTCACCAGGTCATCTTTGGGCTCCAGCTGTCTAATTCATGCAGGGTCTTCGCCCTTCAGTTGCGGCAGGTGTTCCCTGAGAACACACCATACGAGCCGAAGAGCCGAAGCTACAGATGCCAGATATGCAGGCCATATGCAGCCCACGATGCTGTCCTCCTTCGCGGCTTGCACCGCGCACCGCCTGCGACATCTGAACCACGGCCTCACACATGCACACAACTCGTGAAAAAAAGCAAGCACTACGAGCAAACTACCAAAACTGACGAATCAATCGAGATGAGTGTGCAGACTACGAAGGAAGCGAAAACGGTTGCAACACCAAAGGTAATCGCCCAAGCAACGGCTGAATCGATCTACAGAACAACCATATCACACACATCTATAACAACTGCTTCAGCAACAGGGTTTCAAGTAACCGAGGCCCATGCAGGAGCTACCATGCAAAAAGTTGCCTCCAGCATCGGTAGTCAGTCTACAGGCACACATGAGCACTCACGTGTGTGGCCTGACGGGCAAAAGAAGAAAAATCAGTTGTGGCCTGACCCTGACCGGCTTGGGTCTGTCTCTGCCTCAGCGAGCTGCGCAGCGAGCCTTCGATCTTCAAGATGATCCGGAAACCGTTCCCAGGTCCCAGGTTGCAAGCAGAAGGCGAGGTGAGGATGGCGACACCTCTGCAACACACCGAGAGCCGCGAACACTTCGAGACTTCAAATCCTTCCGATCCCCCGGCACCTGAAGACCTCCATGCATAGATGGCCAGGCCTGAAGAAGTCCCAGCTCCATAAAGAAACAAGCAGACCGGAACCATGACACCGACATGTCGCTCCAGGTACACTGCAGGTGCCCCGGTGGCAAACGTCGGCCAGCTTTGGCCGTGGGCCTCGCAATGCTGCAACCAAGTCAATTGTGCATCCGAAACGTCGGGGCCGCGGCCGCTGCAGGAATGGCCTTGAAGCTTCGCAAAGCAACGCACCCCCAGTGTTTCGATTCCATAATCGTCCGGTACGCGACCTCTGCCTGATGTCCGTATTGGAAAGAACATAGGATTGGAAAGGGAAACGAATTGACCTCAATATATCTTGACATGTCATCCTCGAAAACAAAGATTGGGACTCTAATCTTGTGCGCTCCATGCCGCGTCAACTTTCCCAAAACTCTGCGACCAGCATTTCGCAGCCCGTCGCAATTCTGTCCACATGAAAAATTTATCCGGCAGTTTCTGGCCATCCGAAGACACAACCGGCAAGAAGGAAAAACAAGTCGCTTCGACCTTGCTCTTTGGAGTGTGGGGTCTCACTGCTGATTTTTCCGTCGCACTTTGTTTATCTTTGGCTGCTTCCGGGATGGCCTGGCCTGTCCTGCCATTCTCGCCATCAAAATGAGCCACGGAGCCAAAAAAAAAGTAAGATTCTTTCGCTGTCACGTGCATGGTGCTCGAGTTTACCAGCCTTCGCAACTTGCAGTTTTGGCGGTACCTTTTGGGGCTCTTCCTTGGTGCCACAAGGGAAGTTTGGGAGGTTCATCGAGGTCCCCTCGTCGTCAGACCGTGACTTTCCAGAAACCGAGCCCTTGCCGTCGCATCTTCACGGGCATCTGAACCCTGATGGGACATGGCACCCTTTGGGTACAAGATTCTGGGACTTCTGGACAAAAAGAACTGTAAGTGGGAGGGGAAGTGTTCCCGGCAAATTAGAAACGTGCCTGCAGCAGGCTGGGATGCACTTCGTGCTTGTCAAGCGAGGAACTTCGGTAAGGAGTCTCAACTTGTAGCCGGAAGGCACAGGCAGCTTTTGACGAAAGTCCGAAGCGCGACCCTCACCGCAAGCGGTTTCACACTTCCTGTTACACACAATCTAATCTCACACATTCGAGCCAGTACAGCTAGGAAAGATAGTTACATCACATTCTTCTTTCTGCCAAAAAGCCTTGCTTGTCATCAAAATTCTCGGGAGAGAGAGAGAGAGCAAGTGAAGCTGATGCCATCACTGCGAGGTGCTGAGCGCCCCACTGACATCACTCACATTCTAAACATGCTTAACAGGCTTAACACGCCCGACTCCCGTGCTAAAGAGCTTGAGAGGCACAGTCGCCGAGAAAGCGCAATGCAACAAATCTGACACTGTGCAAATGTGTCATGCACGAGGCCAGCTGGGCGGCATCAATAAGCGGTGTGTCTCCATTTTGAGAGGTGAAGGAGACCGCGGCTCACATCAGTCCGCGAAGACCTGCCGTAACCCATGCAGTGCTCTCACACACACACACACACACACGCACACACACACACACGTCAACACTGACACACACACACACACACAATGCTAAAAGGCACGCTCAAGAGAACCTACACTCTAAATCAACTTCATGGCAATCTCTGCAGAAAATCCTGCCCTGCTAGCTGCATGCCTTCAGCACGATGGTGACTAGCGCGCATACCATCATGGGCAGGACAGACAAGTTGCCGGGCATAGTTAAGATCCTCGGCGACATGAAACCCATTCCAGAGAAGATGCAGCATGCATCACCAGTAGACTGATTCATTAATTTTCGTTAAGGCATTGAAGAGCTGTTGCTGGGTCTTGGTTGCAACTTAGTTCTCGAATAAACAGAATCGCACACCACGGGCAGTACTACTGCCCGTGTCCAACAAATTGTTCAGAACACAGCACGATGCCAGGATGTACTTCTCGATTTTCTGAAGTTGCTTGGAGCAGGCACGCAAGACGGGGGTCTGAGAAAGCGCGCAAAGTCTACTGAACGTGTGGAAGGACGCCCAAAAGAACGGAGTAGAGCAGATTCGGGGCTTGTTCAGTTTGGTCGAGCAGGCACGCAAATCCGAGCAACGTGCAACGAGGCTTCCTGAAGCCTGGTGAACACATCGACGGTGGGCCGGCTGCCAATCCGCTTTATTAGACGACTGGCAAGCAGCCAGTTAGAATCTGAGGCATTTGAAGCAGGAGAGGCCAGCGCACAAACAGCGATGCTGGGTGACTGCGTCACTGTCTTGTCTTGTGCTGACTGTTTACGTAACAACAAGCCCATGGCATGGACTCTTGAAAAAACTTCTCCTGTGCAACAACTGCAGATACAATGTCCAACTTCTACACATTTCTACACCCAACACCCACAGCTGTTACTGCAAAAGGTTTCTCTTGGGATCTCTTAGGTCACTGTGAGTCGCATAAGATGCACAAGCTGCAGTCGCGGCACCCGAGGGCGAGGGCCACGCTGAACCTTCCAGAGAACCATGCCGCATCATGGAACGCACGGTGGTGTTACTTACAGTACGAACAGTTCTGAAGACCAAAAGTGTCGCTGTTCGCTGCCTGCTGGGAACATGAGATTCGAAATTTGGTGCTGAAGGATACCGGCCCGCAAATCGCAGTGACGAAGCCGTGTCAACTTGGTGCATGCGAGAGACATCATCATCGACTTTGCCGTCTCCTCATCCTGATCACCTTGTACATGCAATGTATTCCGTCTTCATGCAGCTAAAGAGACGGGATGCTTTGGGCAAGACCGGGCTGTCTTAGACACACTTGCAAACAGTACTGCAGCTGCAACCGATCTGTAAATAGCATGGAGTGACGTGTCCATGGAATACGAGGACATCCCACCAGAGCACACAACACACTCCCGAGGACAAACCACTCTACTCAACGTCCACCGAACATCCGTACTCATGCACTCCCATTACTCGCGGCGCGGCGAACGTACCGGGTGTGGAAAACGAGCGTTGTGCAAGCATGGAAAAGAAGATTCGAGTCTCGCTTTTGTTGTGTGACAAGAGAACGCAGAAGAGCAGCTTAAATGAACATCTTGCCAGAATCGAGTGGCGGAGCAGCTCTTGTCTGTGTATGCGAACACAGAGCCACAGCGACTGTGGAAGCACAAAAACGGTCGCAGCCACGCCATGGCACCTTAAACATGATGGGGAGAAGGCACATGCGCATTTGGGACATGACATCAGCAACTTTGACATTTATTGCATCACACCTTGCAGCTGTGCACCCGAATGTCACGCCCAAAAGGAGTGCAAGAGCGTGGGCTCCCATCAGCAGGCCATAGTAGTAAACCAGCGACGCCTGTCAGGAGCAACGATGCTTCACCCTGCAACTCAAAAAACCGGCCTACTCAACATTGATTTTTTGCGTATCCTGAGTCAATGGAAGCAAGCCACGGCACGCCACGGCCAGATGCCCTAAATGGTGCAATGCCTCAGAACTGCTACCAAGGTAATCTGAGTGTGCGCTCCAACTCGGTGGAGAACTCCTTGGGCTCCCTTTTTTGGGAGCAATGGGACTGCCGGGGCTGGAAATGCCGAGTGTGCACAACCAACATCCTGAGATACGATAGTCACATGACGGTCTTGAAGAATTTCCGTGCATTTACACAGATGTTGAAGCGCTCCACCAGATGCGCTGCCAAAAACAAGAAGCGGGAAACGGCATTTGAGATACAGAGCAAGAGCGGGGTGGTTGAATGGTGCAACTCCTGGGGCAATCCCAACTTAAGCACAGAATGGTCGGATGACAGGTCGTAACAGGATGGAGATGAATCTTGAAGCCAGCTTCGTCATGAGGAGCTACACACACACACACATCTCGCGTATGCTCACATGCCCGGTTTTGAAAGCTTGCATGTGCATTTTGAAGCCGTTCGTTAAAGCAAGCTTGCCCCGCGTAAAAGCGCCGGCCACGAAATCGGACTGCAGCCGCAGCATACCAGAAGTCAACGTAGAAGCCCCAGAAATTCAGAAACGGAAAGCAAATCCGTGACTATTTCGGTTCAACAACGCAAAACCAAGCCTCCGTGCCTTGGGGCCCAGCAGTATGGCCACAGTTCTCGAGCCTTGCGAAACTATAAACTTCCACAAGCAGCAAGATGCAAAGAAGAGCATCCCATCTCTGCGCAACTGATTCGATCTGTCCGACGGTGTGCGATTTCTAGGCATGCGAAGCTGCTTTGCAGGTTCGGCATAATCAAACGGGCATGTCGCCAGTGCCATCAAAACTGGAAGGCAAAGCGTCAGCAACAGCACTGCGCAGTGCGCACTGCAGCGCAGCATCGTGCGGAAAAGCCGACAGAGCCCAAGGCCCAAGGCCCGTCTGCGGCCCGTCTGCCTCTGACGTTAGGCAAGCCAGCATGATGAGTCACTTTGAATTATGTCTAGAGATGTTCTGCCATTTCAGAGGCACAAAGAGTGCAACTGCTGCAAGGTAAGCAGTACCACCAGCTAAGGGAAGTAGCCTGACTGGGGTTGCCCATGCACCACTTCTGCCAGCCGGTTCTGCAAATGGTGGAAAAAGCAGCACAGCACAGGTGCTGCTAATGAGCCAAGCGGATGTTGCCTTCCGCTTATTTCATTATCAAAGAATACTCACAGAGACGTCACCACGCCTGCTTGGGCCTCAGACAAGAAGATCTGCTAAACGCAGACGGACAGGCTCAACCTTTGTAGTCCAACATAACTTTTGGAACAGCGCTGCAGGCAAGCATCCCGGACAAGGTCCTGTACCAGGCTGTTGGGGCCAGTCCTCCGATGGGGGAAATCCACTTCCCATGTCGTCAAGTGACATGAACGATAGCCCACTTCAACAACGTCGCTGTGCACTAAAAAAGCTGCCTCTTGCATTTGGAAAGTGGGTCCTCCACGAATCCCCCGGTACGGGTTGCGCCGCTTATCGTCAATGTAGTCACGCCAATGGGAAAGCGATCCAGAGCCGTTCCTCGAGTGCTACGCTCTTTGGCCACAGGGCTGCTCGAACGCTGGAGTTCACATGAGATGTAACACGGATCCATGGCTTGAGCACCTGCCTGGGACTCGAGTGCTCTACTTCACACAAGTGATACGAGGCAGTGAAGGAGCAGAGTCTCCCTTGCTGAGAGATGCACATGCGATTTCTTCAGTGTCGCTTGGGTGGCAGCAACATTGATGAGTCAAGCTGGGCCCAGACGGCCGGATGGGTGTCTGACTAAGCATCAAGGTGTTCTTCACCACCCGACGTGAAGGAAGTGGCACTAACGTCATGTCACGGCCCAGTTGCCGTAACGAGTCGCCGAAGCAGACAGGAGCGGCTTAATGGCCCTCTCCCTGCTGATTAACCGTCAACTAAAGCATAGGATCCTCGGCCACAAATGCCTTCTTCTGATCCTGTCCCACCCCTCGTTTGGCCATGGGATGCACCACTTCCGTTTGCTACCGTGGCATCAAGTACCCCTGTACGAACCCGGAAGACTTGCGCAAGCTAAGCAGCAAGTTCTCGCCTGATGGCACCTAAGCATGTGCAGGCATGTGCCGGGCCTATGCTCTGCTCCGAGCTCCGCCTCTCTTTCGCTGAGTCTCTGGCGGGTGGTCGCGGGTGCAGGGCACTTGGACGAATCAGCGCCAAGGTCTCTTCTCGGCTAGGCCTGCAAGGCTCCCGCATGCTCCCGCCATGCACAATGACCGGCCGTGCGACCAGGGGCCCTGCAAGCGCCGGAGATCCGGGCAGCTAATCTTGGCTGCGAAGATGTGACCAGCAATGACAAGATATGACAAGGAGATACTCCTAGAGCATACGTACCGCATATCGCTCAAACCTGCGACGTTTCAATGTTTACTTGTGGCAGCCCTTTTGCCGTTTAGCTCCTTGTTCGCAAACCGTCTCTGCAGCTGCGTCGCTGCAGACGGACTTCGTGGCTCCGAGGCGGTGTTACTGCCGACTGAGCCGCTCGAAAATTTGGACCTTAGCGTTCTTGCAGGGATCAGCATCTCCTTAAGCTGCCAGCTAAGCTCCTGTCCCCTGCCAGCTGTCAGCAAATGTTCTGAGGTCACCGCTTGAAGAGGCGCTTCGGTTTGGGTACCTGTCCACGCAAGCTTTCCCAATGTCAGCGATAACCGTGCAGGCGCGCAAAGAAACGAACGGCTCAAACGAAGATCTCGAACTGTGTTACACTGTCGGAAAGCCTAGCTTACAGTCATTTCGAGTCAACGCAAAACCACACCCACCTTCGTCTCCAGCTGGCCAGGATCACTCTTGGGTGTATCATCCCATCCAAGACCTTGCCGTGTCTTGGATTGCGGTCACTGTGCCAGCATCATGCCGCCAGGCTGAAGACAAGAAATAACTCTCTGACTGCACGTGCCAGTGGCTTTGGAGCCTTGCTTGCTACGACAATTTCTGCCTGCTTCTGCCTCTACTCGACAAACATGTGAGAATGCTGGGAGGCCGAAACCCGCAGAGGAGTGACGCAGACGAATGGGCTAGTACCTAGTGCGAGTCCTAACCCCGAACTGCTCCAGAGCTAAAGGCCGTAAACCGATTGATGATTTTCCTCGTCTGAGCCTACTACCACCTCTGCTACTGCTGCTACTACTACTACTACTTCATCTACTACTACTACTACTACTACTACTACTACTACTACTACTAGCCTCTGAGGCTTGAAGCCACTTAAAGCAGCTGGCTTTCGCTTGTCTTCGGAGGCGACCTGGTATTTTGCCGCAGCTCTTCGCGTTCACGGTTTACTACCTATCACGCGCCTTGGCCACGCCGGGCTCAACAGCTGCATGGGAATGGCACATGTTCCAATCCTTTCATCCATCATCCATCCCAATTTATCTGCCATCCTGGCCAAAGGCATCCGACACGATTACATGTTGAATCGACAGCCACATACATCATAGCAGAAAGCTAGCACGGGGGTTCATTCCGAAGAACTCCGTTAGAGGTTGCACGGCTCGACACTCAAGAGTTCGGTTCACGTTGTTGTCACATGAGGCTTTTAGAAGCGGTTACCAAACCAGTGTGGCAACACTATTTCTACGCCAGGAGCCAAGAGGTATTGGTCAGTGTGATCGCGAGACACTCGGCCTGTTCTTCCTCTCTTGCCAGACAAGGCGAGGTACGACTGGCGGTTTCGGGATGATGGCTTCTAAATGCTAGAAGTCTGTAAAACTTCAGCAGGGCCACACTATGATGCTCTCCTAGGGGTTTTGCTTTCGGCCAGTGCATCCTTTTTCCCCCCTCAGTCCCATGCGCTTCCGCCCTGAAAATCGTGTTCCTGCCTACTCTTTTGCGACAGTGGCTCACGCATTTTGGGGTCGGACTGTGTTCTCCCTCTGTGCCGGAACTTCCGGGTGCCCAAAGTTGCACACGCATTCCTTGCGTGGAGCGTAGTCCCACTCGCGCCTTTCATCAGCTTCATTTTCCCTTGGTCGTGGTGGTGCTTGGTGGTCTTCCTCGTCACGGTGCTCCTGCGTCGTCGCGGTCATCCTGGCGGCCCTGGTGGTGGCCGTTTTCGTTGTGGTCGCGACCCGGTTTTTTTTGGGGCCGTGATGTCCCACACAGTGTGGTTCCCACTATGGCTATCGAGGAGATTCGAGGAGACAGAGTTGGCCAGCATCCCCGCGCCATATCCTGCGCACAACGTTCATCGGCATGCTTCTCCCGCAGTGGCGTGGTGTCTATTTTGCGCTTTGTCCTTGTGCTTTTCAGGGGGTCTGTGTGGCCGTGTCTCGCAGAAAGCCAGATTACAGTACAGGAAAAACCATTTTGCCAGTCCTTGTGAATCGCGCCAGTACTTGAGGGAAGCATTTTGGCTGTGCTCCGGAATACTCCTGAATCTCGCCACAACGTGGGGAAAGCATGTTGCAGTGCTCCCGAATCCTCCAGTAATTTGGGGGGAGGTTTGCTGCCGTCCACGTGAATTTGGGGGACGGCACTTGGGCTGTGTCCTGATGGTCTGAGGGTGGTCTGCTCGTGGAGTCCTGGGCGTCTGGTGGTCCGCGCCATGGTCGGCTCGCGCTCTTTCGCTGTGGTGAACTGAGCTGCACGACTCGATCGAGAGAGAGGAGCTAGACGCGCAACGTCGCATCCCGGGCCGAGTCCAGCCTTGCCTGAGCTTACTGAGCTGCTCAGCTTAGTCCGGTACGGCATTCGAACTTCGTGGATCGTCCAGGGACTGAGGGCACAAACCTGCACGGGTAGGTCAAAGTTCACTGGTTCTGTGCAAAGAAGATGCTTGCAAGACAGGTTGACAGTATTCCATGTCCTCGCAGTGGCGACGTCGGCTGAGTAGATGTAGCTCGACGGATCCATGCGCATGGGATGCATGTTCGACAGGCTTGTTAAGTTTGCTTGTGGAGGCTGTTGAATGACGTGGTGTGAAGATATGTCTAAGCGTTGTCTGTTCCTGCAATGCACTGAGTGATCCCAAGCGGCCTCATCGCTCCAACACCCGTGAACAACAACCAAACATGCCGCTTCAAACCGGCACATTTCACCTCCTCGTCTGTCCACTTCCATATCTCTGTAGTTGTTTGCATGCAAGATGCCGACGACCTGAGAAGCAGCATGAGGCGAAGGGCTTACACCACTGCAAAGCCGAGGCTTGCGCATACAAAGATGCCTCATCCAGATTGAATGCGATTTGCCAGCCAGAGCACGTAATGCCTCAAGGGGGTCATGTAAGAGCTGGACCGGAACGGTCATTAGCAGAGCTGGCCACCTGAAGCGACAACTGCATTCAAGCTTCCGTGTTCGCCCTCCCTGCTGAAAGACAGTTATACTTGGCAGGTGGCTAAATTTGGTACCTAGAAGGGCTTACAGAGTGGTGGCCTGCTTCAATGCCTTAGAGGAAGACTTGTTAGCAGGCTACAAAGAAAGCGATCAAAAAGGACCGCCAAGTAGATCGGCAGTCTCTGTCAAAAGCATTTCCCTACACAGTAAGAATGGTGCAACTGTGACCGGCCATGAGAACCCCATGTCACACAAGCGATCGGGTCGACATCGCGGAGTCGCTAGTTAACGGCTGGCAGACTTCCATGAGGTGTTTCCTGCGCTGCTTGGACTGCTGCCTGGTCATAAAGATACCCAGAACACCGATACTCAAAATTTGGAACTTCCCATGCATTCGGCGTGGATGCGAGGTGCATCCGTGACACCGCTCAATGCAGCGGCACATGTTCGGGCATTAAACAGTCTGTGGCAGGACTGATGCGCAACAGGCGTCACACCTCAGCAAAAAAACGCGGTGGTCACTTCCACGATGTGATGTTAACCGGTTCAGACAGCATGCCATGCCCGTCTGGCGAATCGGAGTGATGCAAATCATGCGCATGGCCGACACAGCATCGATTCCATGGTCCGGGTTGTGGAAACTTGTCTAACTCAACATCCGGGCTCAGCAAACCGCAAATGGCAACAAACACTTTCAGATGTCGGTAGAGAAGTTTGCCACGGGAGCACACGATGCGCAAACGAAAAACAATGTCCAAAAATGCAAGACGAACGGCAGCATTTAGCATAGCCAAGTAGTCCCTGACGTTCCATGACTCTTCCCGTTGCGCAGCAACCCAAACACTGCAACTGATCGCTGCAGTGCCGATGCTTGCTATGCAGACAAGTCACCTGTCACCAAAGCAATCGAGTTGCAAACATGCTGGCTAGACTGGGCCTCCCGACACAACTCTGCCCACCAGAACGACGGAGCAGTAGGAAACAACTCCCGGCCCAAAGCAAACAAATACCTCAGGAGCTTAAGCTCACAGTTGCATAGTCGTCATGCGAGAACAAACAAGAACAAGACAACAAATGTTTGCTTGCCGGCGACAGTCAGATCACCCAAGCCAATGTATTTGAGAGGGGCAGGACCAGCGGTGTAGCCAATGGCCTGAGTTCGATGCCGGCATCAACGTCATCAACTGGGACAGCAATGCCAAGTGCAAAAGACAACACAAGGCCCGAACTAGCAAAGTGCCTGTGGTCGCCCAGGCCAGTACTGGCGACTGCAAGATGTGCTTCAACGACCCACTAGACCGCACTCGACTGCCCTGCAAGGGCCCTTCACCGTTCAGACTTGCAACAGTTGAATCGCTGCGTTTGAGGCCAGGATATTTCTCGAACTAACAGCATAAAAGGCAGCTGCGAAAACTAAACCTGTCAAGGAATAATCAAACCGCTCTGGACGAGCCAAGAAAACCACATTGACATGGCACAAGACTGTCTACCCATGTCTACTCAAAGATGCTTCACGTGACCGTTGCAAATGACACCACGCAAAGGTCTGGTGACCTGTGTAGTTGAAGCCAGTGGCCACAACTGACCAGGAAAAGAAGGACAGCCTGCCCATGCCATAAAAAATGAAGAACCGGCTTTGCAGGCATCACATGCGCGACAACACGCGGAAGCATGGCCACGAAAGCAATGTTGTCGTGGCCAGCACCTGCGGCAATGCTTCATCTACACCATGAAACACGAGCTTCGTTCAAACTGGCCGTTCCTGGTGGTCCCTGGTAGTCTCCTGTTGGTAGCGTTTCCCTGGGCCTGGTGGATGTAGTCCGGGTCATCGTTGGTGGTCGTCGTGGTCGTGGCAGTTGTGGTGGTCATGGTGGTCGTGCTTGTCTTGGTCGTCGTGGTCGTCGTGGTCGCAGTCGTCATGGTCGCTAGGGTTTGAAGATATTGTTCGGGGTGTCCGTGAAACAGTGTGATCATGCCAGAAAAAAGCTTGCCCCAACCCAATTTCGAGTTTTCGCCGAAAGCCCTCCCAAATCCCAAGGTCGAGTTCGCAAAGTCCAGAAGTAGGTTTGGTGAGTATATAAGATGTTCCGACATCACGAAAGTATTATAAATACCGAGTAACTTCTGGAGATTTTGTTCGGGGTGTCTGCGTAACAGTGTCGTCATCATCCCCCCCTCTCCCCCCACCTCGCCCCCCAAAAAGCATCAAAGAGTAAGTCCAAAATCCGAAGCTCGAGTTTGCAAACTCGACAAGTCGATTTTGAGGCTTCATAAATGGTCCTACATGACGAAAGTGCTGCGAATTCTCGCTGCAAGTGGAAGGACTAAATACTAACAACCAAACAAGGCACAGCAATGGGGCCCTTTAAATTTATGAAAACCGACCCTGGCATATGC
>CAJNDV010032619.1:107004-120082 GCA_905221635.1 Symbiodinium sp. CCMP2456 | reverse complement strand
AACAGCAACACCACCAACAACATCAACAAGAACAACAACAACAACCGCCCCCGCACCCGCACCCACACCCACACCCACACCCACACCCACACCCACACCCGCACCCGCACCCGCACCCACACCCGCACGCACACCCACACCCACACCCACACCCACACGCACACGCACACGAACATGCACACGTGCACGCACACGCGCAAACACGCACACACGCACGCGCAGGCGCACACCCGATGCTGGGGTTTGTTGTTGCTCCAGCTTGATGCCGGGCAAAGTGCTCTCCAAAGATTGGCTTTTCCATTTTTAAAACGCCAGGTCAAGTGTGTTCTTGCATTGCAGCCCGCAGCCCAGCTATGCCCAGCTGCCATGCGGCGACAAAGACAAAGGCTTCCGCGAGTGCAGCAGACTCAGGTACTGCTATCATCTTGTCACCCCAGCTTTTTGAACCCTTGGGTTGCAGTCTCAGTGGGAGTCGGCTCTGTGCAGCTGAGTTCTCTTGCAGCCGAGGTGCAAAATCTGCTTTCTTCGGGATTGTGCCGCGCAGATGAGCTGCTTCTCGTGAGGAGGCCTCTTATGGAACATCTGTTGTCGTTTGGGCACATGCTGCCAGTTGATCGCGCGCGTGCCAAATTTAGTCGTCAATCTCTCATGCAGGATTGTTGCATCGCGCCCCTCTGTCGCGGACGAGCTGGCTGTAAGTGCCCAAGCTTCAGATGCAGCCTTCCCTACGATACTCACCAATTCACAACCAGACGACAGGAAAAGCTGACGGCGGATGTTCAAGCCGCGTCCGACACTCGAAATACTAAGCCTGTGGCGTGTTCTTGATATCATTGCATGGATGCATGGTGCACCAAGACCAAGCCCTGCAAAGCTCCGTTGCAGAAGACCCAGCTGCCTCTCTCTTGACATGGGCACTCCCGGGCTGCTTTTTGCTTTGGTATAAGGCCTAGGCAACATCGCTAGGCCGCCTTGCCCAACTTTTTTCGTGTGGGCTTGTCACGGCTTGTCGTGTCCGCCGTGAGGCTGATGCCAAAGGAGAAACTTAAGGCACGGTCCCGCAGCGCTCCATGCATGCGCTGCTTCTGTAAGTCTATCTGAGGTCATGTGTGAGATGCTCCGATCTATCCTGCGATCGGTTAGCTGCTGAGTAAGACATTGCGACATTGTGAATTTGTCTCTGTTTGTGTGTATTTGTGTGCGTGTGTATATGTCTTGTGTGTGTGTGTGTGCTGGGCCCTCCATGCTGAACTCAAGGACAGCTTTGATGCAGCTACCCGTGCAGAGGCATCCAGTCCACACACTAGCTTATGCAGTGCCGGCACAAATCGACACATGCTGAAGGAGGCACTGCAGAGAGTCGGGGGTCTGTGACAGTGATAACTACAAGTCGGAAGTCACGCCAGAACTTGACCGTATAGCTGACATTCAGCTTTCTGATGGGGGGTGGCGATCGCTGGTCGTGGTCATGTGGACTTTCGACCCGCATGGTGGCCATGGGTGCATGGAGACTCGGAAATCTCTTCGTCAATCCCAACGTAGTAACATATGTAATCAACGTCTTCAAGATGCTCTGGAGGCTTGGGCTGTACATGCTTGGTGCTGCGAGCGGCTAGGTGACCAGCTGGGGCTTGACTGATTTTCCAAGCCCCCAGAGCTTACTGACAGGTGACGTCTCCAGTTTCCGTGTTGGCATGCGCTATGCCATCAAATACTTCGTTCCACACTTGGCGAGCAGCAAATCGTTGCCAAGGGTGCGGTGCTTCTTGCTCAGGACAAGTCGGATGTCATGGGCACTCGAGTCGCTTTAGTGCCCGCCTCAGAATTGAACTGCAGAGTCGCTGTCGCTGTAGTGTTGCAAGACTGGACGGTTGCGGTCGGCGGTCGGAGTTGAAGACTGCTCTGTGCATTCGCCCGGAAGCCCGTGTGCCTCCGAGCAGAGAGACATCCCATCACAGCTTTTTGTTCTTGTCTCAGTGTCGTTGCACTCTCGATCCAGAGCGTCCATGTAACACTCATAGTTGTCAAGAACCGTTCGTCAACAGCGGCATCAAACCTAGGGGGATCTCGGTGTAATGCGTTGCATGGCTGGCCATGTTAGTTGCTTACCGGGAGCGCTTGACAGGAACGTGCCCCTTGTCCCGAGACACTGCCTGTTTTTTGCCTGTGAAATATGAAACCGAGTCGTGCCCAGCTGCAGGTGCTATCCAGAGTCGGAGGCAAAGTGTCGGGCCACGCTAAAGCTTGAAATGGAACATGCCGGGAGTGGCAGGTGCTCTCTTCGAAGGAAGTGCTGGTGCGATCGAGGCTGCCTTAGGAGGAGTCTGCTGCATCTGCAGAGATGTGAATGTTAGGGTCTTTGCTGCGCGACCTGGCCGTTGAGGGCCTTGACCTCACGCTGACATGTTTAGCAACTTGAGACCTCGAGCTGATGCTGTCTTTGAGCTAGGCAGCTGGGCTTGCTGCGGCAGCGAGCGCTATGTCAGAGGATGCTCCAGTCCTTGTCCAAGACTGCCAGATACCGCATGCCCGTGGATGAAGCATGATTTGTCGAAATCGAAGTCAATGTCTGGCGAGTCTTCTTTTTCGGCCGAATCTGTAAGGAGTACCGCCCGTCCGCTTTATTTCAGGGGTTACCGCCCGGCTGTTTGGAAAATGCCTCCCGTGTCTAGACTTCCGTGTGTTATGTTTCTTTGGTGTTAGCTCCTTCTACATACAGCCACTTCTGCTTTACACGTTTCCTTCCGTCTGTCGGTGTGCTTTGTTGCTCCCGTTTTGGATTCTCCTCCCCAGTTGCGTATTTAGTTTTCCCTGGTAGTTGTTTTTGTTATTTCCCTTACTTGTTACTCTCGAGTGAGTGAACAGTTGTACGTTTGTAGAAGCTGGGTACCTGTCTTGTTCCTTGGACTCGAAACCCTTCGAGCTGAACAGCTTTGGTCCGCTTTCTAGTTGTTTCTATGTGAAGCTATGGGTCTTTTGACGAGCCGTGTTTCACATGAACTGCTTCGGCAGACTCTTGTGTCGTGTACAAAATGGGACTATAGGCCTGCGATGGCTTCAACGTCCTCTCCCAGGCTCAAAGAAGGGAGGCTCCGAACTGCAGTGACGACGCCGACCAGGGTTTGACGACCCATATGCAATCAGCAGCTGCTCGGAATTTCTTGCATCACGTTGCTTCCCCGGTGCCTTGGATGGATATCTATCCTCTTCAGCCTTCAGCACCTGCCACTGGCTGCCGACGGCGTCCCTCAGGCCTTTCAACCCTTTGGCCGATGCCCGCCTCATCGGTTCTGGCTTACGTAGACATCTCAAGCTTGCCTTCCGGGTGGGGGGGGGAGACTCAAGCCATCTGGAGACCCCCCTCCAGCCCCCAAGCCCCGCTTGGACATGAATGTTGGGCTGAGCATTCTACAAGCCTCATGCCCCAGAGCCCTCATCTAGGTTCAGGGAAGGCAATCGTACAGGCGGTTACCGGAACACGTTGATGTCGTTAGGCCGATAGGCCCGCAGCTACCGGTATATGGTAGATTCGGAGCAGCCGGCCAAGCCGAGACAGCAGAATCCAACGCAGGTGCCGTTCAGGTTTCGCTACTTCGACCTCGTGTGATGGATGGCTTTTTCCGCTGCATTTGGGTCACTATTACTCCTCTACCAAGGATGTCCCTTCTCTCTTGTTTTGCGCTCGCCATAGTATTCGAGAGTCTTGATACCAACAATAATATCACACTCCCTCCTCTATTCACGATCACCCCACGAATCTCGACTGTGCTGACCGAACTTTAGTGTTGGCTCGAACAACGAAAACCATAAGCCGTCATTACTCTATATTGTACTCCAGTATAAGGCCCTCGCGCGGGGTCTGCATCTTGAGACGATTGCCAACTCTTGTCGCTATTAATGACCAGAGGTGGTCTCTAATCAGTGACCTTTTCCCTCGACCTGTGAGAAAGCCCAGACAGCAGACTCAGTTACTTAATTTGGAGCAGCTGCTAGAAATGCTCAACACCGCTGTTCGCAAGCCTTCCGATGCTTGCGGGCACGAAATCAAGAGTCTCAAACCAATTATTCATGTTAGGATTCTACGACGCATCAAAAGCTGAGGCTATCGCAGCACACACAGAAGAGCAACGCCCTAATTCCTATGGTCGTCCTATATATGGCCACTTGCTTATGAGCGTTGGCCCCGGCTGCAGCCGCTTACCTCACACATCCCACTTGGTTGCAGTGCTCATTTTATCTCGTTCCCGTCGACAGCGACATGACACGTAGCTAGAATCATCCAGAGTCCCTTGTATGCGTCAAGTCAATGCATGACTACAGCTCCCCCAATTGCGTGTGTTGGAGCTCCTCGAACACACACAGCGTGGCCGTAGCTTGAACTGTGTCTCCATATATCATACACCGCCATGGTCAGCCGATCTACTGTTATCTGATTCGCCAAATCATCTGTGCTATACAATCCAGATTTCTCGGATGCGCACACTTGTACAGTACCTTAGACGCCTCGGCACATGACAACTCCGAATGGAGCGGTTATTGAAATTGTTTTAACAGGAAAATCAGGAAGAGGAGCCAGTAGGTTTGACAGGGCTCCTGACAGACGGTCAACGGGAATCACGAGAGAGGAACACTAGAGTCGCTAGAGCACGTTCCATGGCAGAGGAAACAAGTTCAGCTGAGTTCATGGCCGTTCAGTCGCGAGGCAGATCGAAGTTTCAATGTCTCAAGATCCTGCCCCACGCCCCGTCAAACAAAGGGCCTTTAACGAAAGCATGTTCCATGGTAGAAACAAATGCAGCTGGGCGCTTGACTGACCAGGATGCAGCGACCCGTGAGCTTTGCTGTGGCTTTCATGCACCTTCCGCTGGTGCCGCTAAATTTCCTCCCAGGCAGCGGTCCGTCAAGTCTCGCGCACCGCTGTATCCGCCTTCGATGAGGATTGCACACGCGTTGCACTTGTGGCAGTGTGATGGCATAGTAACGGTCTGAGCTGATGATTCAGCGTTCTTTGCGCAGGGTTTCATTGTCCAGTCGGCACCAGCCTTAAATTTGTGCCGCGCTGGGCCACACCCTTTGTGTCTGTTGTGCATGCGTCTTCCGTGCGAAGGATCGCCTGGAACTGCCATCAAAAAGACGAAGGTGGGCATGTCGGGCCTGCTGTCACAAAAAGAGCCACAAGCTTCCCTGTCCTGGTCCTTGTGTCGAAGCACCACCTCGTGTCCATTTGAATGCTCATTGATCGTGGCAGGCTGTTGCAGTGCCTGGTTAATTTGCCCGACAAGTTCGACAAGGATGGTAGAGCTGTTCTGTACACCTTGGGCGCGACCGGATGGTACTGGTAGAGCTGTTCTGTTGTATGGAGGCAGAAGGGGAGGAGGACATTTCACACTTGTGTCTGGTGCCCATCTGATTGTGCATGTCACACGACGGAAAATATCGACCGGCACATAGCTCCGTTTGTCAGGTGAATTGTCTCTGTCCAAGATCAAGTCTTGGCAGTCTTGGCTCCAGCCACCGGTGTGATATGCGAGCCTGAGATAGCAGAGCACTGAACTGCACCTGGCCGACACTTCACGTCATTCAGGGAAGCCTTGCGGTTGAACCTTTTCGGATGTTCTTGCGTGCTGTGCTCTTAGCATGAGCCTACACATGCTGGGGAAAGCATGTGCACAGAATTTGAGCAGCAGGCCTCGAAAAGCGTTTACGAGCGCCATGTACAGTTGCGAAGGCTTGTGGAGCTTGAGCAGGGGCGAGAAAGGCTTAGAGATTGTGTTGCGCTTTCATGCGGGCCTGAGCTTTCAGAACATGTGATCCAGAATGCGAAGCCGCGGAGTACTCAGGCGTTTTCAGACCATAAGCTGATCTTAGATCCTCGTGGCTGTGACCCAAAATTGAATGATGCTTCAAAGAAAGAGCTCGCAAATTGTAGATAGTCAGTGCGTGGCGTACAATGGTAGCTGTGCCTAGATCTGTTCATAGGCATTTGTCTGTTTTCCTCAGTGTTGTTTCCGTCGATAAGCAGCCTCTATGCTCGTTGAGTCTTTACTGGCGTGCTGCCCATCCGTATGGGTTTCTGTTTGTTTGGCAGTTCTCTCGTTGCAATCTCGTTGCAGTTGTCCATGAAAGCATGCACGCACAACTGCCGTGTTGCCTCAAGACCTGTTGCTGGCAAAGAGTAGACCGGCTGTAGTAGACAGCACAATTTGCGCTTCTGAAAGCCCGCACCTGAGACCCGGTCTTGCTGCAGACTGTTGTGTGTTTCCGATGGTCCGCGGGTTCCGGCCATTCCAGCCTCCCCCGGGTCGCCCCATGAGAGCTGAGAACCCGTTATGCTATTAAATTAATAGATTATAAGTTATGAGCTCTGCGCGCCTTGGGTTTTGGACCCCAGGCAGTGATGTGATTTGTTGAAGGCCCGAAAAGAGACGCTCACCGATGACAAATAGAAACGGATCATCTCGCATCCTTATGGACAGGGTGTCTCGAACCTAGAGCCTCGAACGGAAAATTGCCTTTCAATGGTCCGGGGCAGGCACTGCAGCTTCCAACGAAAGGTAAATGTATGTCAGCATGCTCACGCATGCCATGGCAAGTCCAAGCGCCACACGGTCTTTCAAAGACGGCCTTGTTCGCGAAGCTTACCGCCGTACCCGTACCCCGTGTGCAAGTGATATCAGCAGATGGGGTCTGCAGAGTCCAAGCACCTGGAGATCTGCCTCCATGATGAACGGAAGACTCCCTCTCGATCTTGCCACGAAAACTGGCACAGCAAAGAGACAATCTGTCCTCGTCGTTTCCTTTCTGTCTCAGATTGCCCCAGCTGTTTGCAAGACACCGCGACAAGTGTCCTAGCTTAACCTTCTCCTTCGCGTGTGTCCAAACTGAAGGCAGAGCTGTGTGGAATCGCCCATGCGATGAGAAGTGAGGCAGGTGCTTCCTTGTTTCTGCCCCCCTGAAGTGTTTTTCACGGCTCCACACAGGAACAGCTCTGCATGGAGACAGAGCATCTAAACCAGCAAGGTCTCCCTTTGGTTGTGCTGTCCTTATCGGGGCGGGCGCCTGTCCATCAACGCTCCTGGAGTGTCGAGCTGTTGTGAGCCGATGTGATGAGTCAGGCTTTGTGTGACAGCATGCGCGAACTGACCGCGCTTCACTCGGTGACATGTAACCTGGGTGCTTGCTGCGGCTCGGCCGTCTTGCCACAGGCCCAGCTCAGAGGGATCCTGGAAAAGCTGAGCCACGAGGCCGTGTGAGCCACATTTGCTGAGACTTGCCTTGTGTGTTTCGATGTGTTTCATATCGAAACGTGGCTTGTAGGAACAAGGGGAAGCGCAGCATGCAGCACTCAATGAAAGCTGTCATCCACTGGTTGTGGCCTCCCTGGAGTTGAGCGATGGGGCGATTCTCTTCCCTTACAGGTGACTGTGCTCCCTGAGGCATCGCTTGCACAATTCATGCATCAAGAGGCAGAGCGCCTCGCGCCGGGAGCCCGGAGAGAATGCAGAGCGGAAAGTTGAAAGAATTACTATTCACACAGCGTTCTCTTCTGAGGTTGGATGGCTCTTTCGCCAAACTCATGTCGAAGACAAAGCTTCCCACGGAGGCACCGCACCGTGTCTTACAGTGGAGGATGCAGGCAGAGCAGAAAGCCGACGCTAAGCGCGGCACCAAAAGCCTCAGATTTGAGGAGCGGTCCCGGAAGCTTCCCAACTATCAGCTCACGAAGTCTATCGAAGTATTCGGCAACACCACAAACTTAGCCCCTTCCGGTTGTCGGTCTTGTCTGCCACGACGTGCACACGGCATACAGTAGTTGGCATCATACGCCCCCACCTGCCTCGTGTCGACCTGGCCTCGAGGCCTCATTCGGGTCTACAGCCATCTGCATGTGCGGTGTTAAACTAATCTGCGCGCTTTCGTGTCCATGTTTGAGCAGACATCGGAATCTGTTCAGGGCCTGTCTAGATGCGTGCTGCTGACACTTCAGGACCCTAGGCCCTGTTCCGGCACTCGGGGGAGCATGCATGCAGATCTATCGGATCAAGAACCCATGCCAAGTTCTGAGAACCTTAAGAGCTATCCCAAGTCTTTCATTAGCTTGAAAATCACTTTCCATTCACCAAAGGCTGGTCAGGCCAAATACGGACGGAATCTTTAGGGAGATCCAAGTGCGGCGGGCGGTGAAAACAGGGAAAACGGAAAACAAGACTGCACTCTGCACCTTCCACACCATCTAGTCGCAGATGTACGCTGAAGCCATGGTGTGTCAAATGGGATTCTGAATCCTGAACCCATGCTAAGTTCACGTACCCTTTAAGTGAATGGTGGAACGACTTGCTCGAATGTCCAGTCTAGCAGCCAAACCGGTAACCAGACCAGTCGATGACAATGACTTAGGGACTTAACTTAGGGCTCAGACTGCGCGTGGCCCGGAAGGCACCCGCTCCAGCGGCTCCTGCGCCAGTCGGAGCCATCAGCCTGTCGGGCACTGCACTTATGCGCCGCTGCAGTCTGATGTCTGGGTTCTAAGGGCACAGAAATTGTTCCTGCAATCTGACACCTGCTTTTTGAGGCGTTTCACCGTCGCTTGGAAGCCTTCAAGACTGATCTGTGCGTTTGTGACAAGTCTTCACGTCCTTTTGCCGGCCGAGGTCGAACTCCACTTCAGCGCCGATGCGGTCCCCCGAAGGTTTCCTAATGCCACACTGTTCAACAGAATTGTGGGGCTGTTTAAATCGGGCGCACAAAATGTCACATGAGCAGGTGGCAACTGCACGCAAAGCACCGTATCCAGGAGCGGATAACGGGCTGGGTTGGTGGAGCAAACATGCAGTGACTGCTTTCTATGCAAAATTTCACTTGTCGACTGCAGGGTGAGAACTCGTTCCAGGCCCCAGCCAAGGGATTGAATCCCGATTCTCTTCGCAATCTTTGGCACTGCCAGGGCGCGGCCTGCAAGCCCCAAAGAGTGTGGCTGCCCTGCTTAGCACTGCTTGCATCAAGATCTGCACGTCTGTTCTGACCAGCAGCTGACAAGGGAGTTTTCTTGTTTTGGGAGGCCGGAATCTGAGAATCTTCGGGGTTTTGGGCCTGACTGCCTGTCCTACAAAGTGCCTCCTCAAGTTGAAGAAGTGGCTTTCTCATGTGCGCACCGAGACTTGCGTACTGCATTAGTTACTGTTATTAATTTGCGATTGGCAGAGGCTTGTCGTTGAGGCGTTCCCCTTGCACAATTCTCCTTATGCGAACACTTTTTACAAGGAAAAGCACTGTGCGTGCAGCATTGTTTGTACTTACCTACTAGGGGCACACGGAAGTGTGGAGCGACGCTCCGGCTTTCAGGATGTCTAAACTTGATCACGGCTTCCATTTCTGAGCCCATCATGGTCTCGCCACCTTTGGCCGGTCCCCCCCGCTTACGCATGGAGATGCCGGGAGCTTTAACGTCGGAAGCAAGACATCTCATGCAATGCAAAGGACCCCTTTCGCTGCCACGTTTGCCCCTTGCCTTGCGGTCTCAAGCTGGGCGGTGCGTCATCGTGGGTGGGTCGGAAGTGACGTCGGCCCAGCGGCAGCCAAACCGAAGGACACGTCCTACCCAACGGTTGTACAACATTCGGATCATTCGGGCTCCTTCAAGCCACGCTGACACACCTTCTGATGTTTCTTTCAGTCAAAAGCTTCGATGCCGCAAATTCAAAACCCGCTAAAGGTCTTTAACCTTCACCAGTCAGCTGACATCGCTTGGCCGACGTCTGCCGGTGGTGCCGGGTGGCGCAAACTCTGTCGGCGCCTCTCGAACAGCGGATCTTGACAGCACAATGCCCTAGTGCCATTACTCGCGGCGGGTTTACGGGAGCATCGGTGGCTGGCGCGGCATCAGCCGGCGACGAGATCATGTTCATGCTCACGTCCAAAACACAGAGCAGCCGCTAGAGATCCTGTCCATGGCTCCACGGCCGCGGACTCGGAGGGACACTCGGCTGCTCGTCGTTTAGGACAGTGACAAGGGGTTGATGTGGGTGCATTCTGGGGTCGTCGTGTCGGGTACTCAGCTTGTCACGTGCCTCTGACGGCAAAACCGACATGTCAAAACCAATGCTGCGGAAATCCCGAACCACCATCCATGTCAATCCACGCATGCGCTTCTTGGACTGTCCCGCCAGACGCGAAGCCCAGCCTCAGCGCAAGAGGGCAGCATCCAGGGAGTCCGGCCTGGAGTGGTCGCCAAAGAAATCGCATCAGTTGTGTGGCATTGAGTTCTTGTGACCCTCAATTCGGACAGTCCGGACCATGAGGCGCGAAAAGCGCCTGGGCTTGGTCGGCATCCCCGGAAAAGCGGAGGCGCGCTGCGCGAGGCGAGTCGAGTCGACTTGCGCTGTGGTGGATTTTGCGAGGCCGCCCTGGGCCTCTCTGGTAGGCACGCGGTGATGGTCATCTTAGATGCAAAGGGGCGTTGCGAATCTTGCACTGTCAGGAGACGCTCACCCTGCGATGAGGTCCAAACAAAGCGAGACGCCCTCATGTGCCTTCCGAAATCGTCCTCTTCCAAGGTTACTGATGCTTGCAAGCCCTCCCAGGGCAAGCGTGTTGTCCTCGGCTTTGACTGCAGAAGGGCGGCAGGCAGAAGATGAATCGAAGGTGGTTTCTCGGGATCGGTGCCTGGAATGGTAGTGAGTCACAGTGGGACAGTCTCCAAGGCGCTGCATCCGAGCGCTCCAGCTCCAAGAAGGCAGGGCTTCCGCCCAACACTCCATCTTCGTGCACGGTCGCTTGTGCACAGGCAAATCAGCCGAACACAGAGAAAAAACAAGACAAGGCGAAGTGCAGTTTTGATTTGTGTTAGGTATGGCATCTGAGCAGTTGGAAGCATGAGCCACGAAAACTCCAGAACAAGACCATGCAGTGCACAGCTTTCAGGCTTCTGTGTGTCTGCGCGTTGGGAGAGTTGAGTTGAGGGTGACCTTGTTCGAAAACCTGGCAACTTAGTGCGTGGAGGCGGGCTTGTCCAAATCAGCATCTCGAGCAAGGCCGTCGACGTTTGTTGGCTTTCGCTTCAGTCATGGGAGTGGTTATAGCAACGAGTCTCGCACTGGTTGCAGGCCACAGACGATTTCTGCTGTCGAGGCCCTTGCTGCTCTGCAGCATCCACGGCACCACGACACGCATGGTCTTTGGGAAAATGGAAGGTGGCCTCAGCAAAAGGGTGCGAAGGCAAACAGCAAGGCCTAAAATGTTGCAAGAGGCTGTGTGTTCAGCTTGTGCCCGCAGTGCCGGCAAGAAGGTGAGCTTTCACGTTCTGCTCGCCGAAAGGATGCAAACCAGGCATCGTCCGGCTTTGGAGTTGACGGTTCATGCGATTTTATCAAACCTGAAGGAGAAGCGTGCATCCACTCCCGTGAGGCAGATGGAACCAGTGTGTTACAAGTTGAGTATTGATCCGGGTTGTGCAGGGGCTGAGGTTGCTTTGGAGCTTAGTGTCTCAATGCCATGGCCAAGAGGAAGGCCCTCGAAGCAATCTAAGGAGCTTTTGGGTCTGGATTGCGGGACTCTGTTGCGGCCATGGATGCTTCCATAGGCACTTCGCCATGAACGTTCCTAGGGCAGTGTGAGCATGCCATTGGAAAACAGACGTGATTCGGGCTGCGGGCATGGATGCTTCCCCATAGGCCAAACGTTATCAGCGGTGCGAGGAACTTTCGAAGATAGACGCTATCACGGGTGTGAGCGTGGATCCTGTCCAACCGGAGCACCGTGTGTCCTGTGGACCAGATTTTTGTTCAATTGTACCACCCGCGGAATACTGACGTTGGCCCCGGCCATACCCACGATACTATGGGCGTTGTTTCAACGAGCTGGCTCATACGTCCCCCGCACCCTAACAAATCCACGGATGTTTCCATGACACTATAACGTGATTTGAGCGAAAGCCTTGACCGGCAGTTTCTTCCTTTTCCGCTCTAAAGAGAGTTCTTTTTGAGTCGAAGCGTCACCGATAGCCGCCTTAGCGGCAGCCCATAAGAGATGCTCGAAGCACTCGGAAATGTGAAGCTCGAAGGCGGGATTCGCAGCCTCAGCGCAAGAGGGCTGCATCTGGGGAGTCGGGACCAGAGTGGTGACCTCAAACTGTGACTGTCGGAACGAGATGTCCCTGCCATGGGAAAAACCGAGGCGATTGAAACGCTTGGGCCTAGTTGGCATCCCACCAGGAAAGGCAGAGGCCCAGCTTCCATAGATCAGGCGCTGGGCATTGTCTGAGGGGCTTTTCCCTGCAAGGCCATGGGCCTCTCGGGCAGGCCGGCTGCGGATGCAAAGCCGCCTTGTGCAGCTCCGTGCAGCGTTTGCAGGCGGCGGCGGCCCTCCGAAGTCTCTGACAAAGCCATCGAAAAGATCCTTCAGGCCATGTCTGCGACTGACTGGAAAGTTTTACAACACTTCCGTGAGAGCATTTCCTGCCCCTCCGTCCCATCTCTGGTATGGTCTTGGCGGGTTGGTCGTGACAGTTCACACTGTTGCGTGATCGGATCTTCGTGCCTTTCGAGGGACAGTGAGCCACTGGGCTCCGCGTAGATCCTCGAGACCACTGTCGCTTCTTCACACATCTTCATGGCACGTAAAATGCGTCAACTGTCACTTGGATCGGGTGTGCTGGGCCCGGGTATGTATGCGCATACATGCCTTCGACTGCCTGTGCATGCATGCCTTCATGGATGTACGTACGCAGGTATGTACGTACGTATGCACCTAGGTAGGTAGGTAGGTAGGTAGGTAGGTAGGTAGGTAGGTAGTTAGGTAGGTAGGTAGGTAGGTAGGTAGGTAGGTATGTAGGCATGTAGGCATGTAGGCATGTAGGAGGTATGTAGGTAGGCTATGCATGCTATCGATGTATGTATGTATGTATGTATGTATGTATGTATGTATGTATGTAGGTATATAGGTATGTAGGTATGTAGGTACGTAGGTATGTAGGTATGTAGGTATGTAGGTATGTAGGTATGTAGGTACGTAGGTATGTAGGTATGTATTTGTGTGTGTCACGTTTTTCATAATTAGCATTCAAATGTATGTACGTATGCAT
>CAJNDV010032619.1:72044-106904 GCA_905221635.1 Symbiodinium sp. CCMP2456 | reverse complement strand
CAGTGGCAGCCTCTACGCCATCAGCCGTGTCCGCAGCTTCAACACGCAGCAGGTCGTCAGCATAAGCAGAAGTTGAAAGGTCAATGACCGAATCCTCGTAAGAGACACGAGTCAGACAGGCTTCAGGCGTGGTGCGTTGCTGCCAGTCGCCAACAACAGTGTCGTAAACCCTGCGGAACAGTCGAGGTCCTGTCCCTCCGCCTTGCAAAACACCATCTTGAACATGAACATGCAGGCAGCCACCTGAAGAGAGCGGAAGGTGTATCAGTAGTCTCTGTTGCATGTCCTCCAGCATAGCAACGATCGTGGGGGAGAACGGCTGGTGTTGATGCAGATCTTGGAGAACACTTTGTGAGCTGAGCATGTCAAATGCCTTGGTAAGGTCATACAAGTTAGCAGCTGTGCACATACTGGCCATCCGCAGCCGTTGAAGCAAGTGGTGTCCGCATGTCTTTGAAAAGCCGCTTTATAGAAAGCTTTGCCCAATGGGTCCAGCAGGTTGATCACTCTCATGCCGTTTGGCGTAGGATCGCCACCAGGTTTCGGAATGGGGCAGATGTGCCGAAAGCCACAGGTCGTGTGATCCCGCCCCATAGCTTGAAAAAGCTCCAAATAAGGCATGATCAGTAAACCAGTCTGTCCTTGCATAATGAGGCTCCACAGCTCAATCGACAAGGAACCCCGTGGTGTAGCGCGGTCGTGTGGCATGCGCCGCGCAGCCACAGCAATGCTGTTGCAGCCCTCCGCTCCCTCGAAAAAGATGCGGAAATCAGGAGCTGGATCAGGGGCGAAACCAGCACTACCCACACATTCTACAGCGTTTTGCACCTTTCGGAAATGCTGCAACCACGAAGCTTTGGAAATGCTTTTTGCAGGAGGTGGTTGTCGCTCACCATGTTTGCGAAAATTCCGCCCTGCAAGCTGTCTGCTGACGCTCCAAGCTTCACGATGGTTGTTTGCGCGCATCGCATCGCGCAAGTTGCATTCCAACTGGCGTTCCCAAACACGAAGATCATCTTTCACAGCTTGGCGAGCCTGCGCCATCAACTTGACCGTTCTCCAGCCCAACATAATGACGCGAAGAAGATGCGGAGCACGCTGGTTGAGACCTGCCGTTGTCAAGCACTGCCGGGCTTGCGTGTCGGCTTGTGTGGCGTCACGTGTCTGTTGCAACATTGCAAATGTCTTGGGCTGGATCTTGGAATTGCGTTGTTCCGGATGCTTCGAAAAATGCTTCATCGCGATTTCATGCAGGGTGTCATTCACAGACGTCCACTGCTCCTGCAAGGATTTGGTACTGGTGAACTCATCATGATGTCGCGAGAGCGAATCGGTTACATCCCGTAGAAAAGGAGCAGCGCATGCACTCAGCAGTGCTTGTCGGTTCCACTGCTGAGGAATACGCCGGGGGCGGCGCGGCGGCCAACCAGCCTTTAACCCAGCAAGCACTTCGACAGGATAATGGTCTGGTGTAGTCGATGTCTGCCAACGTCTGCCGAGCAGCTTATTCACATGACACAGCTTCAATCTCCGCCGGAAGGAATGCTGAATGGCTACGTAGTCGATACGATGAGAACTTTCTTGGTTGGCAGGCCACCACGTGCTGCCAGCGGGGTGGTAAGTGTTTGCCAAACAAAGCCCTGCACTGTCGCACAAGTCGTTGCAAGGACCCACGCTCCGGAAATGTGAATCTGGCCCAACATGTGCGTTGAAATCTCCCATCAACCAAGTGTTGGTTCGGCGCGGGAGCCCGTGCAAGAGCAGCTGCAACTCAGTGAAGAAGCAACTCAGTGAAGAAAAGCTGTCTGTCAATCTCACTTGCAGATTCCTGTGGCGCATATGCAGTAATGAACGTGTGATCAACAGGATGCTTATTGGCACGGTCAATGATACCGCCAATCCTGCCCGCCCAACGCTTAGCTGGATCTAAACGTTCAACAATGCGGCTCACCACAAACCTGTCGACGTGAAGAAGCAGCAACGTCCCTGCGTGCGGATTTTGTGCTCCTTTGCCCCACGAGATGCAATGATAAATCGGCTTCCCATTCCGAGTGTGCACCATCCACTCCGAGCGATGCGATTTGTTTTCCAACACGTGCCTTGTATCGCGGCTGCATGAATGCCCCGTGTGTGCAAATCCTCGGCGATCTCAACAAGTCGGGCACTCGAGATCCCAAGACTCCTGCAGTTGTATGTAAGCATTTGCAGAGTTCCGGCCCGACCATAAGACGAGACCGTCTTCTTCGGCGCAGTCGGCAAATGAACCTGATGATCGTTCCTTCGATACTGAAGCAGTGGATCTTGCTGGTGCCACCACTTGCGCTTGCTTGCAAACAGCGCGCACAGTTGCTATGGCTTCCTTCGGAAAATAAGGAGATAGGCGCGAGTCTAGCTGAATTAAGTGACCATGATATCTAGTCCATCCCTGCAGAAAGTAATGACGAAGTGCACGCCAAATGGAGCGTTTTCTAACCGAATCAGTGCGAGGATTGCCATGAATTTCATGTTGCTCTTGCATTGTCCTGGTCTGGGTGGGAGTCGCACCTCCCACCCACCCTCACTCCTGCCTGTCTGAAATCCTGTCCATGGCTGACGGCCCCCGGACTTGGGACCGGGGCTCAGTGCCTCAGCGCTACATCCTGATCCGGGAGGAGCTTGCTACCGAACAAGCAAACAAAGTAACCAAGTAAGTAACCAACTAAGTAACTGACTGACTGACTGACTGACTGACTGACTGACTGACTGACTGACTGACTGACTGACTGACTGACTGACTGACTGACTAACAAACCAACTATCTAGCGAACCAATGCATCATCGCACCAATGCGCCAACGCACCAGCGCAACAACGAGCCAACGAACCAACGAACCACCTTGAACCAACCAACCAGCCGGCCAGCCATCCAGCCAACCAACAGCGGAACCAGCGAAACAACGAGCCGACGAACCAACGAACCAACGAGCCAACGAAGCAAACCAGGAAGCAGGCAAGCAAGCAAGCAAGCCAGCGAGCGAGCAAGCGAGCAAGCAAGTAAGCAAGTAAGCAAGCAACGAGCCAACGAACGAACGAACTGACTGACCGACTGACTGACTAAGTAAACCAGGTAGTTAGTTAGTTTGATTGTTTGTTAGCCATTTAGTTCTTAAACTACAAAGGCATGTACTGGATGCGTGAGTTTAATCAAGAGAAGAAAAGAAAGGTGAAAGCGCCTGGAACATAATGATAGGCTCTCCAGGTCTGATTCTACCCGATGATCAATGAGAGTTTCTTGCTGTGCTTAACTGAAAGGAAACAAAAATGTTTCTTTCAGGTAGACATGACTTACTACTACTATCACAACCACCACCACCACGACTACTACTATACTACCACCACTACCCAGGGCTGGCGGACGGCCGACCCTGTGCTGGGTCCGTAGGGTTTCGGCGTAGGTTGCATGGCCAATGTCCCTAGGTTTCGGATGGATTGCCTGCAGCTCTTGGCCTCGGGGACATTTTTTTTTTTTGTTTGAGCCTGTGCGTGTGTGTGTGTGTGTGCGACCCATTAGCGCAACAAGATTGACCGTATGTTCGATTTAGGTAGTTAGTTAGTTGGTTTGTCAGTTCGTTCGGTCGGTTGGTAGATAGGTTAGTTAGCCAGTTAGTCAATTCCTTCAGTCGTCAAGTCTTTAATTTGTTAGTTTCGTAATTAGTTAACTAGTGTCTTAGTTATTTAGCTTTTTGGTTAATCATTCAAGCTTCTAAGTATTTGTCTGATGTATTGGATAATTACCAAACGTTTAGGGTAAAATGTAAAGCACTGACATGGGGAATCGATGAAAATGACATCCCTGGTATTGAATATTTTCGCCAAGTACAAGTTTGCGTACCAGGAGTATCTTTGGAGGGAAGCGATTACAGACACACGCGCAAAAGGCACATACATACGTACGTACATACACTCTTTCATACGTAGCCATATACATACATACCTACATGCATTCATACATACATACATACATACACAGATATAGGTGCATACATACATGCATACATACATACATACATACATACATACATACATACATACACACAGATATATGTGCATACGTACATGCATAGATACATACATACATACATACATACGTACGTACGTACGTACATACATACATACATACATACACATGTGCACACATACATGCATCACGCAGACGTGCAGACATGCATATATACACGACTTTATACACACACACACACGATACGTACCTGTCTTTTTACATTTCCGTCTCTCTCTGTCTCTCTACAATATGTGAAAACGGATGGTAGTGTCGCACCTGATCGTGACGGATACCTGCAATGATAGTACATGGTTGCAAGAGAAAGCTGTTAAGAGAAAGCTCTGGCTCAGGTCTAGGCGCAGGTAGAGAGTATTCCGAGGTGTTGGCTCAGAAAGGCTGCAGTAGATGGTTGGCCGCGTTTGACACTTCCGGGTTGCGTCGTGCACGGGTGACGCAATTTTGCATGAACTTGAAGGAATGGGACCGTGAAATGAAAAGCGTACGATGCCAAAGCCTCCTTACCCAACAATGCCTGGGTGGTTTCACCGAGCTGTTCCAAATCTGATGCCAAGCACATTCTGTGTGCTGCGCGGCTGCGTAGACTTGTTCGAGACGTCTACTCTGTCACTACCTTGAGGTCTCGAAAATCTCACCATAAACATGCCGAGCATGACTCTGCGTCGTTCTTCAGACATGACGAAGCGCTTTCTCTGTCAGGCTCCGGGCTGCAAGCCCGCGCAATCGTCGAGCAGACGTGCCATTCTCGCTTAACAGTAGCCGCTTCTCTCTGCCACATAGATTGGATTGGATACCCGATGCCAGACATGACGGCAGGTGCTCCATCGCAGCGCAATTTCAAAAAGGCTGCCACTGTGAGCCATGCTCCGTGCTCGGCTTGTGCCTGCCAAAGGGGTGTCATGGGCTTGACAGCGCTTCTCAGGCCGACCTCACAATGCGAACAAAGCGAGAAGTCAAAGAAGTGCAGGAGGTTATGTCAAGATCAGAAGTGGACGTTCAGCGCGATCCAGAGCTGTATAGTTTTCACATTTCCAGCCGGCACGTGCACTAGATTAGAGTACAGGCTGAAATCGTTGTGCAGACTGCAGGCAGATGCTTGAATGGGCTGCGACGGAGGCGGCTTGTGTGGCAGCCTGTTCTGAGGGCACCAGAAGCTTGTTCGATTCTAGCGAGGCCGCACGCACAAGACTTGTGGCAAGCCTCTCCAACGGCATTGCCCCTATCAGCAGCAAACACTCATGTAGCCATCACCATGTTCCTGTCCTCCTGCTGAAGGTGAAGCTCAGTACAGTGGCCGTCGAGCGCAGCAGCAGGCTTGGCAACATGCGGTAGCCGTACCTTGAGTAATATGACGCCACTGGCTGGAAAGGGCCGGCTGGCCAATCGTCTCCGAGCAGCGACCCTTGCGCGAGCCAGGCGACTGTGCTTTGGTGTTCGTCTGTGTGCTGCCAGTTCGTTGCAGGTGTATGCAGTCATGGGCTTGGTAAGTTAAAGCATTCCTGTAAGGGTGCCCGCAGAACGTTGAATCCCACCAACACACGGAGGAACCGATTTTGGAGGCGGTTGTCCTGGTGACCGTTCTGCTGGTGTCGTCGTTGCTTCTTGGTGGTCGCCTGGGCTCTCTTGGTCGTCCTGGTCGTAGTGTCCTGGTTGGTTTTGGTGATCTTCGTGGTCGTCATGGTCGTCATCGTCGTCTTGGTCGCCGTGGTCGTCGTGGTCGTCGTACACTGGCATAGTCTGCTTTACTTCACCTCACTTCACTCTACTCTTACTTGCTCTGCACAGAAGGCCATTTTCAACCTCTCTTCCAGTCGTCCATCCGTCAATACAAACCGAGCGTCCGAGGCGAAACATGAAGCACACTTTCGTCGTCTCGTGTTAGAGACAGCTTGACTTTGCGGCCGTTGTGATACCGTCCAGATGTGTGTATGTGTGTCTGGTGTTCTGCCGCTCCATAACATCTAGGGAGGAGGAACAAACAGGTTCGCACAGCGTCCTCTTCTGAACATCTGCACGCTTCCCATGTTCTGCGGAAACCAGGTGGATTCAGACACTGCGAGGCCAAAAGAGGCGGACATGTTGGAATGTACTCGTACAATGAATTCCACTTTTCGGAGGACGGGGCACGAAAAAGTGTGTGTTTGTGTGTGTGTGCAAATAATGGGATAGCCGAAGCGAAAGCCGAGTCCCGGCGCGCACGCCTTCCGCATTCCTCGTGCCGACACTTACGACTTCTCTTCATTCGGAGCCAGAGTTGGTACCGCACTGTACGGAGAAGTAGAGCAAAGCAAACTGAAACAAAGTAATTGTCTGTTTGCCCAGGGTGGGTGTGTGTGTGTGTGTGTGTGCGAGCGTAGAAGCGTCTCAGAGTCACCATCCAAGTCTCGCCAGTCCAGGCCGTATGTTGGAAAGACCCACTGGCTGCAACAGTCTTGTTTTTGTTGAGGGTGGCGGCAAGTACATGTATAGAAAGGAAGGAGTCGAGGAGTGTTCTGAACGGTCAGCCAAAGCGCATTTGCACACGCGTTTTGTTCCATTGTTTGCAGATTCAGCTCTCAGTAAAGATTTGCATAGTTTGCATATATGGTGGATGCCGTACTACCGATACCCGAACAAATGCCCAACCCTTACGTTTTGAAACCATGCCCGGTTCAGCCCGAAATCTGCAAGATCGACGGGGTCTCTAAGTATCGTTTTCGGGTTTACGACCTGGGGCCTGCAGAGGGGTTCTCGGGCTTGGGGATTAAGTCTAAGTCTTGGGTGCTGGGTATGTTATATATGTAGGGTAGTATATCATATTAGTATCATATTTGTATGTTTACTATTGTTCTAATTTAGTCTTATTCTGCTTTACATTCTTCTGTTTGTAAAGTTCCTGTACTTCTTCTTCTTCGTCACCTGATTATTGATTACTACTGTTGTTTTTGTTATGATTCTCAGTTTCTGTTTTGAGGGTATAGTTGCTAGATGCATTCTACGTATGTGAGGAAAGGCCGAATGGTCTTGTGTGTCTCGCGAGTAGAAAATTTCAGTCATTTGCAAGCAAGCATAAATCGCACCCTCACGACTCATTAGAAGTGATCGTGAAGTGCATCCAGACTATAGACTCCGCTGACGTGAGTGCCGGCATTTTATTGTAGATGGTATCGAGCCTGTAAGGAAGTGCAGGTATACCGAAGGTAAACTTCATGCACTGCAGAATGAGAGTTTCAAGTCTCCTGTCGTCCAGGGTCAGATTTACCAATGGCCTTCCTATGAAATGTGCTGCAAGGCTCGCACGCGAGGCGATGCAGACTATGCTGGACAGCTCCGGCGAGCTGCCTTCCAATCTCCAGGAGCTTCAAGCGCCCGACGGTTTTGCCGCAATTTTCCTGCAGTGCCATGACATCTTGAGGATGATGGGCCGGCCATGCCGAGGACAGTGCAGTGGCACGTGTTCTGACACCGCACCACAACTTGCAAAGACAATCTCGGGAAGTCAATATCGAGCTCTGCACCATTATTTCTTCATGCACTGTAGGCCAGTGCCAGGCATGAGCCGCGACTGGCAGACTCAGCAGACTTAGCCTTTGCCAAGCCTGTGCTAGTGCCTAGTGAGTGCCAGCGTGGAGGAGTGCAGATTTCGACGGCTGGCTTGGGCGCCAGGCCTTTGCTACCAGTCGTTGGTTCATACTTAAGACTGTCATCGTGATCACAGGAGGCTTTTGCTCAGTGGGATACGCACACTCACCGCTCTCATGCTGAGACAGTACAGAACTCGGTTAATTGCCAGGCGAGTTCCGTGGTACATTGCAGACTGTTGCTTGATTACTTGCCATGGTCAAGGAGGGTGAGCATGACAACGAGCCGGACGAGGCTTGGAGAGCTTGCAAGAGCTATTGTCGTCATCGTGTCACGCAGGAGCTCGAAAGCGTTCTATCCCAGGACGACGACTCGCCTTCTACTCAGGACCGGGCCCAAGACGAAACGTGTCATGCCGCTATTCCAGCAACCTCCAACGGCCTGACAGGAGGGTACTTCATATCTGACTGACGCTGACCGTCAGCGCATCGGTGAGGCGGGGAAGTTGTGTGGTTGCCATGCAAAACACGGCAGGCAGCGTCAGCCGATCAGTTGCAACCAGGGGACCGCCATGAAGTCTGAAGCTGAAAAACTGCACCCAACTCGTGCCCCATCAATTTTTGGGGCTAGTGCCGCTTCCGACCGCAATCCCTCCGCCCGACTGACCCCCCCCAACCCGTCCCAGGCTCTGCCCACCAACGCCCAACACGTACAAGCACTGGCACAACTGAAACAAAACCTCCGTCCCCGTGAGTGTCGATTGTCCTTCAACCAGCCCATCCCTGGGGTCGGTGGGCATGTCAATGACGTGGCGCACACACACATGGTAGTTGATCTAAAGCTCCTTGTGGCATGATTTACATTAACGGCCAACTGCCTAGCTAAATAGGCCTTCGCGAAAGTTCCGCGACGGTGTCGCGAAAGTAACATTTTTCGCGAAAGTTATGTGTTAGCCTACTTTCTAGCGAAGCCGTCTTAGGGTTTGGATTTGGAAAGGGATGGTCAAGCCCGTCTTAAGGCTTGGATTTTTACCGGGTTTGGATTTTTGGCAAAGTCTCTTGAAAGGTTCTCGATTGCAGAGCTATTGGGGGGCATAATTGATTGAGAGTTTCTGAGAGCCTTTCCTACAAACTTCAAGGCTTTTGTAGAGCTGCTTAAGGCCGTCTTAGGGGTTGGACTTTTGATGAGGCCTCCCAATCATTACAGAACCCTCAAAAGAACCCTTCAAAGAACCTTTTAAACGAACGCCTTAAAAGAACACCCAAAGCAAAGGAACCCGTAACAGAACCCTCAAAGGAAACAGGGTTCTCGCTTGTAAAGGCATGTCAATATGTAAATATGCCTCCGCGAAAGTTCTGCGACGGTGGCGCGAAAGTTGCTTTTTATTAGTGAAGAAAGTCATTCCGGGATGAAGCAATGTAGATCAACAACCACATGCCTCCAGTTCTTGGTCAATTTTTGCGGGTGGGTATGGTCGCCAACCGACCTGAGTCTGAGATGCCAGCTGCAAATTGGGGTTCCGCATGCTTATAAAAAAGGATGTGTCAAGTGCTCAATTTCCCATTTTCCTTGCATCTTTCAGACTTCTGGGTCGAATCAAGTCCGTATACAACTGTACAACTTGTCCCATGACAGTGGGCACCTGTTGTTTCCGCCCGTTCCTGTTTCATGTCGTGTGTGATTGTCCAGCAGAGTCTTTTTGGAGTGCATGCTCGAATGTTTGCCTTTGCCTAAGCATCTTCTCTCGACGATGTTACAATGTTGGCAAATTGAGAAAGATTCATAGTTTCCGTGTATTTTGCATGTGGGAGGCTCGAGGACGAGGACGCAGGTTCTATATTGCATCTTCTTGGGCTGCCGATTCGTTGTTCTCAGGTGGGTCAGGGTCTTGTTGCGAAGGATTCCGATACCATGTCTGTTTTGGGTCGATCGGTCCAATACGAAAGGATCTTTTTGTGGTGACAGGTCAGATCTAGGGATTGGGACTGCGGGATAGCTGGATGGGGCCAGGATCAGTGGTATCGCCAAGGCGGTCAGGGGGTGGCCGGGGCGGCACTCGCGTCGTGATCGGATGGTGGCCGAGGTCGCGGCAAAGGTGGTGGTCAGTTCCCACCTGCTCGCAATCCTGCTCCCAATCCATACGAGGTCCGCTCACCGCCGTTCCTGGAGTCGATCGCTTTTTGGACAACGAGCGAAGCGTCCATTATCATGGTGGGCACCAGGGTTGAGAGGATCGTCTCGCTTTTCTCGCCTGGGTGAGGGAGCTCAATTACGAACTCCTCAAGTTCCATCAACGTTCTTGCAGAGCGAGAGATCAAGTGATGTCACCGTCGTCAGGTTGTCACCTGTCTCTCTTTGCGAATTACACGCGCCATGGGATCACGGCAGCCCTGGCGAAATCGATCGTGTCGCAGATTGGGACACCTTGTTGAGGATGGGATCCGCAGGCTCTGAGCCACACGGCTTTTCGGCCCTCTCGTGGCTGCCCTTCCTGGCACGTCCCCTTGCTTCGCGGACGTGAAGACTTACACTGGAAACAAATCGATCTTAATTTTTCCATTGGATCCGTGAGTTCCATGCAGATACGGACTTATCAGTCCAGCAAGAGTTCGCTGATGAGTTTTTCACTCGCGGAGTTCGCCCTGGACGAGTTCGCAGCTCCGTCGTGATCGCGGCCTTTGCTGGGTGTTCTGGTTCAAGTGCAGGAGCCGCACCTACGCCGTTGGTCCTGGTGGTGCGGTGGTCGCGGGAGACGGTGCGCACTCACGCTTTGAGCTGCGTGTGGCCGGAGAATGGCTTGGTTTCGAGACCGGGAGTGGTCGGTCCCGGGAAGGCTGCATCGGTCGCTCGTTCGAGCGTTTCGCTGCCGATGACTCCGTTCGGGAGGTCGTTGGTGTTCGGGGTGGGGATGTTTTTTTTTTCTCTTCGTTTGCATCATTGCCACTCTGGTGCTCTAGACTCCAGGCTACTGATCAATGCGAGCCGGAGTCCGGGTAGGGGTTTGGTTAGGTTTGTTTTGTCCAGAAGCAGTTGGATTGGCCATCCGGGATGGACACAACGCATGTCAGTACACAACACAAGCGACTAGATTCACAGACAACCATGTGCCTACCTTGTTGACAAAGCATGTTGGTATCGCTGTCTATGTGAAGCGCAGGTCCTTGCTGAGAGAAGATGGATGCGCCAAGAAGTCCCAGTTCCCCCAGCACGGAGCGGCTAGCACTTGCTGGGACAGCTCTCCAGATTCTTGACCTTTCGCTGTGCAGGACCGTTTTGTCATGGTCGGTGCCATCTGCAAACGATGGAAGACCAAGGCCCGTGGCTGTCATGCTGCATCCACTGCCGAAGTCATGCCCGAAGAGTGAAAATTGCTCCTCCGAGGATCGAGGTCCCATGGGGTGATGTTCGCTTGATGAACAGCGACGGATCTGCTGAGCCCGGATCTCGCTTGCGCTGGAGCTGCAGGGGCACATACCCTGACGCCAAGGACTGACAGAGGCAGACCGCCCAGTCGAGGTCTAGCACTTACCGCTTACCCATCCCAAGGCCTTTTCAAACACCTTCAGCCGTGCAGTCCGGTCGTTGTTTTTAACACCAAGGAGGTGAGTCCTGGCAGCCGCTAGGACAAACAACTCCGCCAGCGTACGAGCAGGCATCGATAGAGAGACTTTAGGTCACACATTTATGCCATTGCGTGTGTGTGTGTGTGTACGGTATTTAGGTGACGCCCGAGTTGTTCGAATTGTGGCAGACGCAGGACTTTGCATGACTTTGCCAGCTTGAGACTGAGACCATAAGATCTAAATCCGAATTGAGGAACCCAACCAGCCGCCTGCAGATCATGAGTCTGACGAGCAGGAGGCCATCTGCTGCAATGCTGTTTCAAACAGTCTTGTTTCTTGAACACGCCTCTGGAACCAGTGCGGTTGCTGTGTAGCAGGGGCGCCCAGCTAGAGATCAATCGCTACAGTTTAACCGTGCAGCGCTGGATTCAATCGAGCCAGGCCAGAATGTGCTTTGAGAGACCCGCAACCCAGGGCGAGATCAAGTTACCGGTAAGCTTCTGAAAACAAACAAGCTGCGGAATTCTTAAGCAAGGCCACATGCGCATGGATGGGGGTCGAGAACACAGACGTGAAACGCTGTTCAGACGGGATGGGATGCCCAGGATCCGAGGGAGGTGGCAGTCAGAAGAGCTTCCCCGGCAATGCCCGTTCCGTGACTGCCGAAACTAACCAGTGTTTTGACGAAGCGATCGCAGCGCCATGACAAGAGCTACGTGAGGCCAGCGAAGCCGTGGACTCTGCCAGTGTAGAGGACTCCCACGCTTCACGCACTTCACGCCCAGAGGCCGCTGAAACCGCTGAGTGTGCCAGTTCCGTGCCGAGCGGCCAAGTCAGGTTAGCCACAGCAGCCGACGGGACACAGGCCCAGTGCAGCTTCTATTCCCCTCAACAAGATTGCAAGAAACAGTGTTTTGGCGGTGTCCGCAGGACCTGGCCACCAGATTGCGGATGCCATCGATGGTCACGAACTGGAGCTCGTTGATGCCAGGCTCATCCAAAAAGTACGCGTACCCATCCTTGTCCGTTGTTTGAACTCGGACTGACCGCTGGCCAGGCCTCTTCAAGAAGAGTCTGGGTCCGAGCCGCTCCAACGGCTTTTCCCTAACAAAAAGAGAAGGAGCCTGTCTGAGGTTGTCCCGTGGCTCAGAGCCCGAAAGCATTGCGGTCGACCTCTCAACTCAAGCTTGCAAATACTCAGGTGCGAAGTCGTTGCATCCGAGTAGTGCTTTCACAGTCTTCAGGAAGCAGTCGCGGAAACGGCTGGAGGCCACATCTGTCGAGCATCAACATGTCGAAACTGAGCCAAGAGATGGATGTTCCAGTACTGGCAGGCCAGGATGTTGCGGCTGAGGCGGACCATGCAGGACTTCAGGGTAAAGTGATTGGAGTCAGGCCACGCCCTTCATCGTGTCCGCAGGATCCGGAGAGTCCGCGGAAGCCGTTGAGGTGCAGGGTTGGTTCGCGGATCGCATGCAGACCGAACGTGGTCATTTTCTGACAGGCAGAGGCAGCTTCCACCAGCGACTCGACCTCAAGCTGTCAGATCGAAGAGATCGAGGCCTGCTCATGTCTGTTGACCGCAAGCCCTTTGCCGTCCATTTCTTTGCAGGTGAAGGACACGGAAGGCTTTCAGGTGGACGAGTGGGTCTGTGAGGCGAAGGCTCGGCCCTGCAAATACAGCTTTGTGCCTCAAAAGGCTTGTGGCTTGTGTTTACTTCAGATGGCAGGCGACGGCCCGTGCTGAGGAGCGGCCCTGAATCCCTGTGCTGCTTCCGCACGATCTCCCGTCCGTGTCCATGGGCATGAGTGGCAGGTCGACGAGCAGCCTGAGTCTGCAGTCGAAGCGAGCATACAGGACTCAGTAGGAAAGCATCTTCAAGCCTGAAGATGTACCTGTGCAGAGCACTTCGCAGGATGGACAGGGATCTGGCCTGCGACCAGGCCCGTGCCCCCGGTGCATACTTTCAGCACGCAGCCATCTGCTGCCTTGAAAATGCTTTCTCGCGTAGCGTGCATGTCCAAGGTCTTCCAGTGAGTGATGGGACTGTGCTGCCCCCTGCTGTCATCGGACGGTTTACTGAAAATCACCTGATTGAAGTGCTGATGTGATCACGCCATCCACTGTTCAGGCGCACGAGAAAGTCACAGACGAGGTGGTTTCAGTCATCATGGACGAACTGATCAATGACACCATTCAGCATCTCTTCCAATTTTATGTCACGAGCACTACTTTCCTGATGACAGCCCAGCAAATTCTCCTACCAATATCTCTTCGAGTTTCTCTAGCCTTAGCTTTGCTCGTCGTTGTGTTCCTTTCTCTTCCAGTACTTGCTATCGCTCTTGTTTCTCCCTCCATGGCTCGAAAGGGTTTGTTCAGAAGCAGCCCTTTGTGTGCACAAGTAGCGATGAAAGAATGTCAGAGCCAGGGTCGAGACTCGTGGTATGGCCAGGGGAGGGCCAAGGAAGGGAGGAAGGGTCTTGGCTATCAAGGGACGCACGAGAGACCCATGCACCAAGCATGCAGAGAACCTACTTACTAGCAAAATTGGACCTTGCGTGGAAGCAGTCCAGTCTGCAAGCCAGGCTGTATTGCTTCCTCCATAGATGCTGGGAATCCGGCAGCGTTATTTTTCAACCCCCAATGAATGATCACTACCGAAAGCACGTCATGAAGCGAGACGGCTCCCTCGCTAGGAGCTCCTGCGACGTCCCAAGCATGCAAACAAGTTAGACTCCACGGAAAGCGGGGAGGGGGTGTGGGCGAAGCAATGGCAGGAGCAGGGCAGAAGGATTTTTTATTCGCCAATCAGAAACCGTGTTAGGGGTTACTGTGGGTTTACAGCGTGGTCGCGATGGCTGGGTGCACACAAACTTATCGCAAACTTGCGGAGGCAAAAATGTGCCCTGGACTGTGCGGGAACGCATTTCCCGAAAAGCAACCCACCGTCAAAGTGTTGAAATTTACAATGAATCAGACGATGCTGCTAGAACCTCACACAAAGCATGCACTCCACCTTGAAACTCATTTCGGGTACAAAGCACTGCTGCGTGCTCAATGACCCGCTCCAAGCTCCCGGGAGCAGAAACGGGCACGCGATGATGCTGCTGATGTGCCTGGCCGCACATTTTCTCGGCCACTCGGCTGCGAGCGCTCGCGGCCAGCTTGCGCTTGCACGCCGTCATGACGAGAGGCCCTCAACGGCCTACCCAACCCACTCCCGCCGCTCCCACTGCTCCCGCTCTCCCTCGCTTCTTTCGAGGGTTCGGACTCCTGCCTGTTGTGGACGCAGCACTGAGAAGAGCATGCAACGAGAAGACAAGGGTTCGTTGACATCTTGCTGCGGAGATTGCTACCACGTGCTTGTGAGGTCTTCAGCTGCTACTGAACCAGCTCTACGGCATCCGACGCCGATAGCTCCAGCGTTTATCGACATCTTCAGCGAGGAACGGGAACTTTCTCAGAAGGAAGGCTTCCTGCAGCCCTGCATGCTGACGGCAGGATTCTGCTCCTGACGGCTCCAGCGCCGAGAGCGAGAGTGTCGTCCAGCCCTCTCCGAGGAGGCAAAGCGAAAGTGCTCTCGCGATGCTCCAGAACAGAATTAGACTGCAACTTTCCGAGGCCGTTGCAAAAGAACGAGGAATCGGGCAGGGAGGCTGTGAAAGGAAGCGCCTCCCTTACTGTGAGTTCAGTGACTTCTCTCTGTGCCTGGCTTGGCTTAACGCGAAGTCTGGGCGAGCTCTCAGTCTCAGCTGCAAGTCTCCACTGATCCGAGGCCCGCTCCCTCGAAAGTTGCCGGCAAAGGCCGAAGAAATCCGTCTGGCAGCAGGCGGATTTCATTCGGGGAAACTCAAGCGATTGCTTTGCGCTTTGCACTGGCCTTGCACCGGCTTCAAAGCTCCGTGGTGCAGGCCTTCGGACAGAGAAGAAGGCTTCAACAGAGGATGGGCGAAGTGCCCAGCTTCGGATGAAGAGGTGATGTTGGGCAATCGAAGCCCGTCCCAGGCCTCCGCGGCCGCCCTCCCCGCCTCCTGACCTGCGCGACAGCCTAAACTTGGGCCAATTTGGAGGTCTGGTGCAATCTGGTGCAACTGCGACGCAAGTTTCTACTGCCCAGGTAGTACCAACACGGAGCCAGCAAGCACGGCACCGCACTGGTCCCAGAGACTGCAATCTGCCTGTCAAGCGATCCGCGGCGCCGGCCCGCAGGCAAGCCGACAGAAGCCCAAAAGGCACCTGTGTCAAATTGCGCCGAAACGCAGCTGCGCTTCCGCTGTTCATGAAAATCCCGGACAGTGTGACAGGACGACAAGACACCGCTGAGCTCATCAGCCAGGCGAGCCTTGAGATGTTCATGCCGGACATCGCTTCAAGAACACTTTTGTGGAATGGTCATCAGATTCATACTGCGTCAAAGTCTGTTTCATTCGTCGAGTGTGCGATGAGATCAATGGCTCTTCAGCTGCATCGGGATTGTGTCAATGGAATATATTTCGAATGTGCAGTCGTGTCGAAAGTGGGTCACGCACTGAGAACCTTTTTTTGGGGCACTCATGGTCAATGCCCGAACTGGTGGCCGCAGAATCACAATAGTGACAAGAGATCTTGTCTATGGTGTTCTGCAGTCGAGTGTTGGCGCTTGTCACAGGAGCTCTTCGACATATTGCTCGGTGAGGCACATGACCTCTTGCAAGGGCTTGGATTTATGTGTCGGACGACTATTCGGCACAGATGTTGCAGGCGTTGGATGCATTCGACTGTACGTCGCCTGGTCGTCGCGAGATCAGTCCACTTGAGGCACAGATTAGTCTGTTGGATTTTCAATGCATGCCATTGCCCGTATTGCTTAGTTTTCGTGGCTTGGATGGAACAGGAGACTCGACTTAATATTCTGGATGGCTCTACGCCGGCAAGCCCACTGGCAGGACGGCATTGGCCAGAAATAGCAAAGCAGATCCATAGTGGACATGACCATGATAGGCAAGTGTGGGTGTGTGGGAAACCACCGTGCATATGGTGCGGAACACTCGGTTGCGAATGCCCCTTGCAGAAAAGATCAACAGGCTATAATAGGGAGAAGCGGAGACGTCCTCTCCGCTGATCTTGCAGAGTGATGCTGGACACAAGCATTCACAATCCTCGCCGCCCATTGCTATTTGGTGCTGGCGACATTTTACATGGTGTGTTCGCGAATAACTAGAGTGATTGTTCAAGTCATCGTCGAATCGTCACAGTCTTATTTCTATGCTATACCCATCGCCTAGCAGTGACCACATCAAAACCGACGAAGTCGGGTCACAACATCTGGCCATCCGAAGGATGGCTCTGGTTCAAGCTCGTGGAACGTGAAGCTGACTCCAAGCATGCACGGCAAATTCCAACGTCACAGCCGGTATCATGCCATTTGGGAGGTTGGCCTCCAGGAGCCAACCAACCTCAGGAAATGTGGCATGGACACCAACGATGCAGCAGACACAAAATATCTTCAACGTCCTTGCCATGCACCACATTAGCCCGGCAGCGGCTATCTCTGCGATACCGACTGAGACTCTTTCCCGTTCCATTGCTTGAAGTTTCATTCTGCTGTATCTCTGACCGGTCAAGCAGCTGCTGCTCCATCTTTGGGCCGCCGCAAAACGATCATTGCCGGCCTGCGCTGCGCCAAGATATGCCAAGGTACCATCGACAAGAGGAAACGGATCGTCTGCGCACATGTGCGCAATGATGTTGATGATGCGCAAGAACGGATGGTGGTTGGGTGGGATTTGTGCACACCCAGCCATGTAGTTCATTGGCAGCTGTGGTGCTCAGCGGAATTTTGCGTAGACGCGTCTACAATCCTTGCCGTGCATTGATGCTATTAACTGTTGGCGGCATATTTTACAGGCTATGTTCGCAGGTAGGAGTAAAAGCAAGTGATGTGCCATTGATTGCCGTGGACATGTTCTGAGAGACGGCGTGACAGCAACACGTTCTTTCCTTTTCATGTTACGTTGTCTGCTCGAGCGTTGTGACTACCATTTCTGACAGAAAATGCAATGACAGTCGCCAGATAGATACTCATCATACGGCTTCTTGCAATGTGAGACATCCTACCTTGTATTGTACGAAGATCTCCAATGCATGTCGCACAGAGGTTCGTGTCTTCCCGTGAGGACCGCATCCAATCGACACATCTGATGCAGTTGCCGCACGTCCAAATTTAAGCAATGCCTGCCGCTCCTGTAAAGACGCAAATGCAGTCGGGGAGACGTGAAACGTAGTGAGATGTGTTGCAAGGTGGCTCCATTCATTGAGGCTGTTTTCCAGCAGCTTGGTGTGACCGATGAGGCCGGGGCAAGATTCCGAGCCGAAGACCGGGAAAAGCAGCGAGTGCAAGTGCACCAGGCACAACCGATTACTGGGCCCCTGCCAGATCTGGAGGCTGCGATGTTTAGTCTAGAAAAGTCCCCACCTTGCACATTGCCGGCCCGCTACTGGCCAGGAATGGCTGCCAGCAGTCCTTGAAGTCATGAAGACACGGCATCGCTGCAGCCCCAGGGGTTCAAAGATAAGAAGCTACTCAAAATCAGGGATGGCCTGAAACAGGTGCTACCCGCAAAGTGGAAGATCGGTCCAAGGGAACTCCGGGCAGACCGAAGGAGGAGGCAAGCGGATATTCTCGGCGATCCATGTTCGCTGGTGATCTTGGTAGGACCTCGACCCAGCCTTCGAAGAGACGGCTCGTAGCTCACTGGAACTTAGTGACGGCCCGCATGCTACGGAATCAGCCTTCCAGGAGGACGAGAACGTCGAGAGCTTCACCAGACTGTGATTGCCTAAGCTGCGTCCTGTAGTGACGCACTTTCAGAGTTTGCGCTTTTCCATATGTACAGTGATTCATTCAGTCCTCTATAAATTTGACGCAGTCTCTCCATGGCCGTGCTGACCAATCTGCAGGCTTGCGGATGAACTGTTGGCTTTGGCACATGAAGAGGTCAAGGACTGCATCAAGTGCAACCGCATTGTGCCACCCATTCTGTCGAGTGCCATGGCTGCCATAAAGTTCGAATCTATTATGCTTTCCAGGAGCAAGGTCCACGGATCATGGGTTGGCGTCGACCCTGCTTCGGTGAAGCACCTCTCTCACGTTTCCGTGCAAAGCAGGACCTTTCCCGTGTGTGGTGTTGTCACCGGAATGTTTCTGCATATGCCAGTGCGTCATCGCTGCATACAGGAGGGCACCAACCCATCACAGCGACAGACCTGGGAGAAGGCAAGCTAAGCGTTCTTGAGGGAACATGAACAGGTTCCGGTTTGTCATGGCAGGTCAGGGAGAAGTTGACCGAAGCTGTCCGCCGCTTCGGCTATCGAACCGAGGTGCGAAACACTTGTGTTTCTGCCGATGTCTAAGCAGCATGCGCTTCAGACACAAGTTTTCTGCAAAGCCCGATTTCTCGATCGTGCAGGGTGGGGATGAGATTCCTGCAGGCTCCACGCCGAGTTTTTTGGCTCACTGGCTATGAGAAACTGGAAAATCTGAGCCAAGGCAGAGCGATCGAGGCCGATGGTTCGTCAGGCCGGAAGTGCGGCAGTGCAGATGTCTCACAACTCATTGCTAGCGAACTCCGGGCAAGCCAATACTAGAGATCTAGGAGGCAAGGAAACGGAGAGGGCCTGGGGATGGATTGTGCAGGTGGAGCCGTCACAATGTCCAACATGGATGAAGGCAGGTGGCGTTGCTGCTGCTTTGTTCTGCACGGATGCACCGGTCCCACTGCTTCGCCGTGAAGTGCAGCCAACTCCAAGAAGGAACATCCTACGGAAGGGACAAGGGCAGAGAAATCTGGGCCTGTGGGGCTGTCTTCCTTTCGCCTGACTGTGCCGGGGGGCGGCTCTGCCGCACCTTGGGCCGGGGCTGTCTTCCTTTCGCCTGACTGCGCCGGGGGGCGGTTCAGCCGCACCCTAGGCCGGGGCCTTCTCTCCTTTCAAGCTTCTCACTCCGCTGAAGAGACCTAAGAGCATGACATCGATGTGCAGAACGCAGAACCCGGGTTGGAACATGGAACATCAACCGAACCATTTTGTATCCTGTGGCATCGCGGGTCTGGTCTCTGGCTGGCGTAGACGGAATAACGAAGCAGCATCCTGTCACATTCACGATTTGGTCACATGAGGCATCGATGCGCTGCTCGAAGAAGATATTTGCCATGTGCTCGGTGCCAGTGACTGACAGTGCTTGTGCAGAGCTGTGGAAAAACAACTAAATTCTTTCAGGCAGTGATGAGGCATCCTGGTTAGACATCAAGGGTGACTTGCAGAAGGTCAAAGACCAGGCAGCCTTGCGGCACTAAGACGATTTGTGCAAAGTGTTGTGGGCCCGGTTCCCTTACTAGGTAGCCCAAGTACAGTGCTCCTACCCTTTGTCTTGAAGGTTGCTGGGATGATTTTCATGGATCTTGTCGACGAGATGGTCACGGAGATTGGCAGCATGTGGTCCGTCCTGCGACCGCAGTTATTATATTGTTGAGAATTGCAGTGATCCACATGGGAAAGCTACCAGCAGTCGAGCCAGAGGCATAAGAGTGGGCTCGCCACTCCTGCGGACTTCGCTGTGCCTCCGCCCCAGCCCGAATTCGGTGCGACTTTTTACTTTCTCTGCATTGCCAGTGGTTTCGACCCTGAACAAGTCATGCTTTGTACAGCCGTCCATCTGGGGCCTGTGGCGAAAGGCGAGCCTTGCTGCCCTGTAAATGCCCTGTACAATTCGTACAATTCAATCGGAGAGAAGCCCACGACAGCCCGCTTTCAAGTGGAGATGTTGGGGAGTCCACTCCAATTAGCCTTCTTGCGCTATGCAAGGAGTGGTTTCACATGTGCGTAGTCTTCACGTCCTGAACATACGAATCGCAACCCAATATAGCTAGGACTTGTTGCTTCAAAGCCAAAGTCTGACCAAGATCTCGCAGCAATACTAGCTTGGGCGACGGACAGGCGTTCGCCGCGTCCCTTAGAGATGAACCTCCTTTGCGCCCAGGAGATGACTGCAAGCGTCAGACAGTGTAAAACGGGTGCGCCTAAGCAGTACTGTGAAATGCTGACTTTGCAGAAATGGCTCCAGACTGCCCTACTCGCCGTGGCACTTTCTCAAGCTGGGCATGGGACAGGCATGGCACCCGCCACACCAGCCAAGTCCTCAGCTTGACCCTGAACTCGCTTGCATGGTCTCGCGATGTCTCGCGGAGGTCCAGGAGCCGCCTTTGAACGTGCCGGCCTTGCCGTCACTGTCGTCTGCTGTCTGCTGCTGTCCGCCTTTCATGGCCGGCATTCACAGGTTCGTGAGAAGGCTGGGCGTATTGTGGTTGTCTTCAGCGTGCCGAATGTGAGAGCCAACTCGGTGCAGGCAGGGTTCGCAGGGCTTGCAGGGCTCGCATCTGGCAGCTGCACGGATCATCGCTTACAGACCAAGCTGTAGGTTGAAAGCAGAGGCCCCAGCGAAGACGAACCAGCAGGCCTCCTGATCGCCGTTCCTGCCGTGTGGCTTCCACCAAGCGAAAGCTTCGGAGCAGGATCCGTGCACGTCTTCTTCAGCTCCCTGTCTCCAAGTCGGAGTTTCGAGAAGCACCTCGTCTGTGGCCCAGAGTTCTGGAGTACCCTAGTCGGTCCTGTGTTTGCCTTCCTGGGAGATTCTGCCACACGGTATTGAAGAAAAGATCATCAAAGATGTCAGTGCCCCGGAAAATTTTGAGTTGCCCGTTGGGGATGGGTTCCTATCTTTTGTTGAATGCTGCCCTGCTGTGATGCGCTCATGGGAAGCCCTCATGCAGTTGCAGGTTCAGAGTAAGTCCCTGACGGTCCAGCTGGCATTGGCCTGAGTTGACGGCAGTGTCGGCTTTTACGTGGCACTTCTCAGTGGGGTCCTTGCGCAGGTCAAGTTGGACACGGCCATAGTTTTCACCTCGGTTCCTGCAAGAAGTCCTCTGTGTGCACTGCATAGCCAGAACAACTACAACTCTGAGGAATGGGGCCAAGCATGGCTAAAACCAAAGAGTAAAGCAAAAAGGAGCCGTTTGCTGTTGTGCCATTTCGCAGTTTGCTGATGTTTGCTGTATATCCCTTGGTGCCAGGAGGACGTTGCCCGATGCGGACAAAGAAAATAAAGGCCCCCTTCTCAGCTTTTGGCGAAAGGCCGCATTCGCGCGTCTCGCTCTGAGGAGCTCCTTCGCCTTCGCCGACAGCTCCAGGGCTCGATCCGAAGGCCGAGCTGATCTCGGCTGATCAAAGATGTGCGTCTGCATGTTATTCCCCCAATAAAGATAGGCCGTTTCACCACAGCGTTGTTTTGGGGTTGCTTGATAGTGATGTGGTGCAGCAGACATGTACCACTTCAGAGTAGAGATTTCCTTTACACATTCGCAAGCAAAACAGCCATCAACTGTTTGAAGCAAGCACGTCTTGGAGTTCCTGTGCGTACGTTTTGTCTTTTTTGTAGAGCTTGCGATGAGCGGAACTGCGTGAGGCTGGAAAGCTAAGCCAGAACTTGGTTTAGTAAGCATCGACTAGCCAGACCCTGCCGGAATCAGGTTGTGGGCAGGCTTCTGCATCTCGCCTTTCGTTGGGAGGTTAGCTGGTGCTTGCTTCTGAGAGCCTACCGGGGAGAGATGGGGGTGCCGTGATGCTGCTGATGCTTACCTCCTGGTCCTTCCGCTGCAGCTGACGTGGGCTTGCAAACTTCAACAAGTCACCTTTCGTTCGAAGCCGTCTGTTTGTAACAGCAGCCTATCAATGAAGAGAGATCGTGTGCATCTGCGGAGGTCTCGAATGCAGAAGTGCTCGAGGGCCCGGAAACTGCACCTCAGGACGGCATGCTGAAGCTTCACTCTTGCAGATCCGGCGGACTTCCTGCAGAGGCAGAGGCAGAGGTGAAGACAGCCGTTGGAGCAAAGGATGACGATGAGGTCAGGCAGGCGCAGGACAGGGAAAACAGCAAGGACAAGGAGGAAGGCGAGCAAGGCGAGCAAGGCGAGCGAGGCACGAGCAACGGCGACGAACTGCCGGAATCCGGAGCGAGTCCCAGCGTGGCTCGCGGCGCAACGGCGACGGAGCAACTCGGATGACGAATGAGGCCAGAATTGCCACACGATGCAGCCGCGTTTGCAGCGTCAATCCGAGGAGCGAGCCGAACAGGCACAGCGGACCCCATGAGGCGTGGCCCGAAGTGTCCTCTCTGCAGACTTGGCCTCTGTTGCTGCTTGAGGCGGGAGGCAAAGCGCGGGCTCGCCGAGGCAAGAAAGCCAAATCGAAGGCCGGTACCGAGCGGGACGATGGCCCAGAACCTCTTCGCCGAGAGGACGACGTGAACAAGGCCAGGAGCTGCAGGACAGCCAGACAAGTCCCAAATAGAGCCCAGAGTTTCGGAGGCACAGGCGACGGACAGAAGAGAGGATACACAAGGAAAAAAGCAGGCCTGCTTCGACTCTTCGACTGGGAGCTGCAGACGTAGGATCTTTCAGGAGCCTGCAGCTGAACCGAAGAGGACGCAGAGTGCTGCAACCGTTGTTCAGCGGTCTTGCCAAGCCTTAAGTGCTTCAGGAGCGGCTCTTCTCCACACGAAACGAAGCCAGCCAAGGAGTTCAAGGTCGACAAATTGGAAGATCTTGGGCAACTGTTCGGCAACACGTTGGAATGGCTGAAGAAGCAGCAAACCGGGCTGCTGAAAGACTATCCGATTCAACCTCCATCTGACCCAGAACTACAACAACTTGTAAGTTCGCAGCTCAGTGGGCACAAAGGATCCACAGTGGGTGAAACCTTCTTCACGTGTTGCAGGCGCTGAGCTAAGGACAAACATGCGAACCTGCAGACTGAAAGTGTCCAGACAGATCCATGGCACTAGTTGTCTAGTTGTCTACACACTGCCTTGTAAATTCAGAGGCCCTGCTGTCAAAATGTTGCGCTATCAGCAGCGTCAACTTTGGATTCTGAATATGTTCCAGAGCATTTAGACTCTAGACGAGCACTTTCTCAACTGTTACAGCTTGTGAAGCTGCCTTGACAGATTCTCGGTTTTCCGATCTGCAGCATCATGAATCATGAAGGCTGATGGAACATGCATATCTGGCACATCTTTCTGCCTCACCTATCTTATCAGTCTTGCAAAGCTCGTCTAGTTTCTTGCTTTTCTTTGTCTCGCTCTGCCTCTCCTGGTGATCCATACCGCGCTCCGTTCTGCCCTGCGTGATGCATGGTCTAAGCAGAGCTGGATATATGAGCAGACTCCGGTCTCAGGCTTCGTTGATCGCCTGAGAAAGACGGAACTCACGACCCAACCCCAGGCAATGGCACGGCGTTGCTCAAAGATGACCTGAAGAAGGTCCAGTTTGCTGGATGATCTGGGATCGGAGATGCTGCGGCCCGGTTGCCTGAAGGCCACGGTGTTTTTGCGACTCGCCGGGCGCAAGGGTTACTTGCCGGCGTACTTGCGCAGCCGGCCCGTTTACAGTCGGTGACGATTTCTTCTGCGCGGCTCTTGGGCCATGAGGCTTCTGGCGCGCAATGCTCAAGAGAGCAAGCAGGACGGGCCCCTCATCGAGAACTTGTGTGCCAGCTCCTCGGGAAGTGGTCGAGAAAGTCCCACCGACCGAGCATCGGATGCCTTGCAGATACTGTGCAGGCTGTGCTGAGCACTCCCAATGCCAAGAAACAGTTACCAGAGGGAGCCCTGCTTGTTGCTGTCTTTCCACTGTGGCTTCCTGCATGGTTGTGCTTATGCAGGACTTCTCAATGGCTGTGCGCCGTGGCCTCGCTTGCCATGAGTCGTTTCTGGTCTTATCCGCCTGGCTCGAGGATGCAGCTGGCAGCTGTGCTAAAAGATCAGAAGAACAGGAAGGAGGTGCATGTTTTGGTAGGTAGGCCACGCGGCTCCCGCAGCTGTTGAAGGTGGAAGTCCACGCGGAGCAGCTGGATGCCATTGCCAAAGACTGGTGATGCACCCACAATAGGCCAACAAAAGTGCTTCTACCCATCTGAGATGCAATTGAGGCCGATTGTCAACATCGTCAAGCTTCAGACAGCGAGTTGTCGTCCTAGCTGTTGTAAGCTTTGAAACATCAACACTTGTGCAAAAACGAACTCGCAAGGTGAGATGCCGTCAATCGGCTCCAGAACAAAAGCCACTGCCAAGGTTTTTGTCCCAGTGAAGATGCGCTGCATCAGCTAATCATCAGCTAGCTAATCTTTCAACGGGAGTCATCTGCGACGGACCATTTCATGAGGCCCAGCAGAGCCAGCGAAGCCAAAGACAGGCCAGGCACTGAGGCCAAACGACAGGAATTGCTCCTCGATTAATGTTCAACTTTGTTGAAATTCACAATTGTTGGAGACTTAGCCCCTACCCAGCCCTGGATGCCAGACAACTGTTTGTTTTTTGCTTCTCGAGCATTGCAGAGCCTCGTGAGTTTCAGGGTTAGGAGATTTGGGATCGTGACTCTGTTTCGTGTCCTGAACCTCACCAAACACTGGATGCTCAAAAAAAAACCCAACCCTAAAATTCACGCAACAGTGCTATGCTCAAAACAATCGACAAACAACATTAGTGACCCCCTGTGAGTGGGTTTAGTTTTGTTTAGGCTGGACAAGTCTACATTACCGCGGTGTTCGTCTCCACCAGGTTTAGTTTTTATGGTTTGGGGTTTAGGGCTAAACGCTGAACCCTAAACTCTAAGTTTTAATTGCCTGGTTGTGCACGTGTGCATCAAGTGACAAAACCCGTTCGACGATGTTACCTCTCAGTTTTGCCGGTGCGGGCAGCAGATTTTTCAAGTTAGCTGCAGCTGGAGACGAGGTTCGCCCGGCAGCCGGCGATGGAGATGGCGACGCGCCCGGTTCAGGCCCGTCCGCAGCGGTGGTGCGGCTGGCCTTGCGCGTCCTGTGCGACGCACACGAAGACCTCCTGATGGACTGCTTGGAGGAGACGCAGCTGAAGTCGCGTGCCAAGTTGGCGGCCATGACAGCCCAGTCGTCGCCGAGGGCTGTGTTTCACCCGGTAGCATTTTTGAGTTTCTTTGACGATCGACGTGGCAGCGCAGGCCCTTAAATCGTTACAGATGCAGTCAGTTCTGTACTTCCCGTTCGAGCTCGAGCTTGTGTGTCAGCGTTGCTGCACCTCTCAGCACAGTTTCGTTCAGCATCAGGGTAATGCTCTTGCAGTCGACCCAAGTCGTTTGGCTTCCGCCCTTAAGCCTCGTTGCCCAGCCGACACTGTCTTGTTAGTGTGCGCAGCACCACCTTGTCACGACTTCAGTTCCATCCGCGGCGCGTCTTCTCTAGGAGTGGCAGGTCCCGAACGAAGGTGCCATGTCCTCATGCAGCGGGACATCCAAGCTATGTTCGACAAGGAGTTGTGCTGCCGGTCGTTTGTTTGCGACGCTGCGTCTTGGTCGGTCGTGTCCAGGCCCTGCCTGTGGTGGGTCAGCATTTTGGAGCCACCTACACCCAACGAGCCTCCGCCAGCCTCAGTGTGGCGTTCTTGTCCCACTGCAACTTTTGGCCGTGTCCTGTTCCCGTGCCTGACGACACCGGCAAGCCCCGGGACCCACCCGGGGAATAGCTCCAGATCGACGGCGGCTCCTGGGGGCTGACTTGCTCCCCATCCCCTTGCATATCATCCTGCATATCAGCGGGAACGACACAGCAGGAGGTCCGCGACCTCAAACAGAGCCGTTGGCGCTGCATCGTGGTCAGACAGGATGAGGTGCTACTCTCCTCCGCCCAAGCACCGCCGCAGTGAGTCTCCTGGTACCACGTCTAGGGTCTCAGCCACATGTGAGTGGCTGCAGGCATTGATGGCGCTGTTCTGTTGCGCGCTTCCTGTTGTGCTTGATGTTGGTGCAGTCATGTCCGTTTCGGCCAACTCACCTTGCGAGTGGTACCATCCGGTGCCGGATCCTACTCAGGCATTTCAGTTCCACCCCGAGTCGCCCTCTCGTTCGCACAGCCTCCTTCTGGTTCTGGTCATCCTTGACTTGGAATCCCCGTGAGCCAAGCCAGCCGATCCCACAGACGACCCGTTCGCACACCTTCAGTTTTCCGGTGAGGCTAAACCCTGGTTTGCAGTGGTGCTACGACACACAGCCCTGCTTCGGTGGCAAGCTTCCTGTCACTGAGTTGTTTTGTGGCTTCCCTCTGTTAGGGCCGTTGTCACCAGGGACAGGTTGGGCCCCCAGGTCGGACTTCAAGTACTCCGGGCCACTCAACCCGTCTGAGTTCAGAGCTTCCAACAGGGAGCACGTTTGGTCGGTTGTGACGGGCCTTCGGTCAAACGAATATTCTGTGACCATGTTTGAGGAGATTCTTGCGGAGTGTGAGCTCGGTCGTGTAAGCGGTCCTTTCCCCGTTAGTCGAATTCTTCTGCAGGACGCGTCAGCTGCAGCTTGTGCCTCACGCGCTTTCCCGGTCGTTCAAGCAGGTACAAGTCAGGCGTGCCGACGACTGGATGCGCAGGTCACTTACAGTCCGTCCTATGCTGGCGCAGACACGTTAGCTAGCTGCATCCAGGCCGCTAAGCGCCCGCAAAGAACCTTGCTCAGTGCTGCGGACCACGAGGGGGCTTACCGCGCGGGACCCGTCCGAGTGTGGGGTCATTCTTACGGACAGCACGCTCTGACTTACCACAATAGTCTCCCTTTCGGCAGCGCCGGAAGCGGATGGTCGTATCTTCGGGTGGCAGACGTGCTGTCTTTCCTGGCAGTGAGCCTGCTAATCGTCCCGTCAGCTCATCTCCTTGATGATTTTTATCAATCCGAAGATGAGGAGTTGGCGCCGTCAGCTTTCTTTGTTCAAGAGGTTCCACACGAGGCCAAAGAGAAGAGACCAGCGACAGGTCGCACAGCCTGTTAGGAGTACTGTGGACGTTGGTGCCCGATGGAGTTTGGGCTAGCCCAGGTCGCCAAGCTGGTGACAGCCTTGTCCGAGTGTCTGCAGAAAGGGACCTGTTCGGGCCCGTCGGCCTCCCGCTTGCGTGGGTTTCCGGAAAAGCAGGTCAGGCTCTCCTTAAGCCTTTGTACCGTCGACAGCACTCCAGTTACTCTAGTTCGTCGGCAGAGGTCGACCTCCGCCCGGCGCTGAAAGTTAGTTTTGCTCTCTTCGTCGAGCTGCCAGCACTCAAACCCAGGTTTTTGCCGAGCATTTCCAGGTCGGTTATCGTCAGACTCTACGCCGACGCGTTCATCACCATGCATGGTGACAGGAGGGGCGCCAATCGGTGGATGGACGCCAGTGCAGCCCTTCAGCAACTTCGCTAGTCCACCTCGACAACACTGCCGCCGAGCATGCGCTCAACAAGGGGACGTGTAAGAACTCGTCTCTGGGCCTTTTCGTAGGTTTTCAGCATGTGACCAGTCAGGCCAATTTGTCCGATAACGTGTCTCGAGGAGACCTCAGCGAGGCAGAGCAGTTGGGGTGCCGACGCGTCGAGCCCGGTTCGACACGGCCGGCGTGGCCTGACCTTCTGCGGCAACAAGAATTTCCGGCTGACCTGGCAGTGTGGGACTGCCAGGCGGTCGTTGACAGACTGTTCGCTGAGCCACCGCGCTCCGAGGTGGGGAAAGGCGCGCGGTGAGTGGTGGTTTGTTCGAGCGCGCTGTTAAAAACGGTTTTGTTGCTCCAACCCGTTCGTTCGCAGACAGAACGCCAACAAAGTCGAGCAGGTCGAGGCGAAAAGAAAAGAGCGTCGACCGTGCGCCTGTTAGCAGTACAGCGGAGTTTAGGGTTTTGTCTGGTTGGAGGCGAAAAAATGAGCCTCCTGTTAGCAGCACAGCGGAGTTTAGGGTTTTGACCGCTATATCCAAAACTGTCGAAATATTGATATTTGGTGTTTTGTTGATCCTTTTAACAAGATCTAGTGTCCAGTGATTTCAAGAGTTTCGCAGTTTTGAAAGTCCCGGCTCTACCAAAACCTATTGAACTTAAGTGAAATATTTGCATTATTGAATGATTTGGATTGCAGTCTCCATCCACAACCATCAAATATTGAACATTCCAGCTTTTCTGACAACGTTAATATTTTTCGACGTGTTCATATTTGGAATGTTTTTCAATTTTTGTAATTTCTGTTGGTTAAAGTTTTGAGTATTTCGGCTCCTCCGAAAACTGTTAAGAACCCGCCGGAACGCGTTCATATGATACAGGGAGGTTCCTCTTACATCCGTATATACATACAGATCATACAGAAAAGCATATAAACATATAGACGTTTAGACGTTTAGACATATAGGTACTAGACATATCTGCATACCTGCATATCTACATATCTACATGTCTACATACCTACATACATACATACATGTTCTCGTATACACATAAATATATATATATATACACACATACTCCCCTGCGCACGAAGCACGGCTGCAAACCAGTGAGGAAATTCGCACGCTGCATTCGTTTGAGCGCCCGCCCAGTCCGACTTCGAGCAGATCAAGGCCATGGCAAGACCTCGGGTGCCGGTCACGGCAGCTCAAGCAGCCCAGGCCAGGCCCTGCTTCCACGCTCTCGGTTCTCCTGGATCCCCTATCTGTCTGAGTTCTTGCGGCAGGTCGGTGTGAGCCGAGGCAAGGCACGTTCTTGCGGCGGCAGGTTTTCTCGGCTTTTGCAGATTCGGTGCCATGCTTGCCAGGGGAATGGCGTGAAGAGGCCGACGCCTGGAGGTTTTCAGCGAAGGCAGGTGATGCTCAGCCATTCAAGTCAGTCAGGGTTGCGAAGTGCAGATGAATTTGCACAAAAAGGTTTCGGAGTTGGCAAGCTTGTCTGGGAGTCAGCCTGCCGCTGAGTGACACTCCAGCGTATGCAGGTCAGAGAAGATTTCATCACACTAAGGTTAGAAGTTAATCCATCGTACATCCGATTGATGGACTCCAACCAGCCACACCGACGTGTCTTGTGAGTTGTGGAGCAAGCTGGGGTCATATGATGTATCGTGTAACCCAGCAGCAGGGTCCACCGTCCCGTCTTTTCGGCTCAGAATCTCGAAAGCCGAATCTGCGGGAGTTGGCGAGGTCGACCGTGTTCCTTCTCAGAGGCAGCTTGGGTAAGGGTAAGCATGCCCATCCGCAGGTGCATGTCTCGATCGAGGTCCCGATCACGGGCAAGCGAGGCAATGCAGACCAGCATGTGGGTTGATCAAGCCTTTCCCAGCTGCAGGACTCTCGCGACACCTCGTCGGAGCCCGTGCCAGTATGCCTGTATCTCGGCTGCGAAGTGAAAAAATGCCACCTTCACGGGTGACTCCTGCCGAGGCCTGGCAAGCCCTGATGTCGGATCCGAGGAGCCAAGTTTTGCGAATCGAATTCGGTTTGAGAATCCTGTGGGCTTGGATGCCTTCCTGGTGATTCCCACGCTAGTGAGCCATGCAGGGTAGGCAACATAATGCAACAGGATCAGACTTAGAGATAGTTTCTAAGAGTCTAAGAGCTGCTCGGGTGTCAATCACGTTACTGGGATCTGCATGCTCAGTGCCAGGATGCGCCAAGACATCTCGACATGGAGCCCGACCCTGCCGAGGATGCAATCCTGCAGATATTCATCGGGCTGTGAGCTTCCCAGCATCTGGTTCCGTCACCCGGTCCCATCGAAGAGACTTTGCAAAGGTGTTGGTGTCCAGCTTCTGATCCGGATGCGACGGCGAGGCTACATGTAGTGCAGGAGAGGACCTCTGGGCAGAAGCAGCTGGAAGGTTAGCCTCCTGTTTGTGCAATTTCAAGTTCGAGGCTGAGTTTGCAAAGACTGTGTTGCTGCATTTGTGCAACAGTGAAGCACAGACAGCCTGGTTCCTCTTGTAACATGCTTGCGGTCGTGGTGCAGGTGGTGGTCGTGCCCTCGAAACGGCCCGAGGCAATCCTGAAAACCGACAGGCCCCCAACAGAATCCTCCGCCTCTTACAGTGCAGGCACTTGCGGCTGCGACCTCTTTCATTGAAATTGCTTGCAAGGAGTCGGCAGAGGTGATTCGAATGTGAAGCCGACGGTTTACCAATAACAGGAGTTCAGCTGGGAACTCGAGCTCGCAAGCGCAACCTTCCCTTCTGAAGGCCCCGGCCCCGGCCTCTTCAGCATTCGCTCCTGTCAATTGGCACCAGAGGCACGGATGAGAAGTCTTTGCAGGATGCATATCAAGCGCTGTCCGGCACCGAGTTCGTTAAAATCAGTCCCTCTGTTTGCGACGTGCGCCGGCGCGATTGTTGGTCGAACTCCCAATGCATCTTGCTGGTATGTCTGCAAACGCCAGCCGCACCAGACTTCCCGAGATGACCGATGGGATCCGTTGCTCCGCCATTCTTTCCCTTCCCTTGGCCTGTTATGGGTCACGCTGTAGTCTGCCTAGAAGTTCTGGAGTTCTGGATTTCTGCGTGCCACAGCATCGCTACACACCTACCACGTGCCGTGTGGTGTCCCTTCTGTGTCCATTTTCGTGCCAATCGCAGAGCTCAGGTATGCAGATCGATGTGTCGTTGGAGAGCAAAGCTGTCTAATATTGCTGAGCAATCGGCAGGAGGCCCGTTGCTCCCGGCACAGCAAAGCGCACGGAACGGAAGCACTGAAGAGGTGTGGTCCTGGTTGTCAATCTTTGCAGCCTGGTTTCTTGGCCGCTGCCTGTGCAGAGACGCTTTGGCACATTTGCTTCAGAAGGCGATTGTGTGTCTCAGATTCTCTGCAGGCAAAGAACCCCTCGACCTCAATGACGAGGTTTGCGTTTTAGATTCACTGCCGTGATGGACATGCGTTAGTGCCGTGCTGACCTGTAGCTTTGTCCTCCGCGAGGAACAAGATATCTGGCTTGCGATTGAGCTGAACGGACACAGCCTGAGCATCTCCTTTCAGCTTCCAGCCGTTCTTGTGGCCGGCGAAGGTTTTGCGGTTGCTGGAGCATCTCCGGGTCTTAAGCTTCGCCGATAGCCTACATGTTACTTGCAGCAGTCGTGTGAGCCGTGCTCTTCTCGTTCGAGGCTCGAAGACGAGTGCGGCTTCGGCTTCAGATGGAAAGCTTTCTGCAGAACGAGCGAAAAAGTCGGGCAGCTGCCGGTGATGTGTGAAGACCGACTTCTGACACATCGAGGGGCCATGGTCTGAATGACAGGAGATTGCTGGTGCAGACTTCGTTGCCAGAAACCTTGGACGGGGAGAAGATGCAGGTCAGGCAGTCACGGTTTTCCACTACGTCGAGGATCGAGCACAAGAGGGCCCAAACTGCAGGCATGTTGGTCCCGGAAGCAGCAATGCCTGAAGGCCTGCTTGCAAGGGAAGTTGCGCATGGGGTAAGAGATTTGTTTTCTGACAATGACAAGCCGAACCGTTTTTGGTCAGTTCTGCTTTCAGTTGAGAAGACAGGCTCCTGTTGCGATTTGCACAGTACCCTTGACAGGTTGTTGGCCCGAAGAAGCCGAGTCAGGCAAGGAATCTGCATTTGCAATTCTTTGCCTTCCTGTCGATGCGACACGTGGATGTAGAGCTGAGAGATTGCTGAGTATGGCTGGTTGTGCAGAAGCTCCTGCAAGCGTGAGATTGCCCACAGGAAGAGTCTATGCTCCTTGATGAGTTGCTTGGCCAGAAGGATCGCGAAACATCGGCATTTCGCTGCTGTGCTCTCTCAGGCTCGATTGACAGCACCTGACCGAAGCGTGCGCCTCATGAAGCAGGTGCCATTCAGCCCGTGGCATGTCGCGAAGCAACGCAGCACTTGCCTTTCAGATCACTTGTACGTACTGGTAAGTGACAATAGCTGGCTCTGCTCTCTTTGGTTTACCACCTCTTCCAGCCAGTTGCTGCCAAAGATGGGCTGGTTTCAAATGCGTAGGACTTAGGACCTCGGACATGTCGCCAGAGCCAAAGCGCCTCCAGCAATGATTCCGCATGCGAAAGAACATGAGCTTTAACTTGTACTCCACCAGACTTCAGCCGACATGCGCGGTCGACCGCAGTGGACCACAATGTAACCTTTGAGGCTCAAGCATGCCTTTCCGAGATGTAGGCCTTCGGCGACGCGGGCCTAGGGGCTGGAAGGACCTCGGGCTTGCGTCGTTCGTGATTTGGCATAAGCTAGAAACAAGACTTCCACTGTACATGCCATGTTAACAGGCCCAATGGCCGCGCTACCTCAGTTGCGTGGCAGCTGCCATCGCGGCATGCGCATTAGCTAGTCTTTCTGCTCCTTGATCGAACTCCGGCAGGGTCGGGCATGTGACAGCTTGTCGAAGCTTCTTGCCATGAGGTAAGGCGGAGTGAGCCGGAATCGTGGAGCTTCAGGCGATTGCAGGTACAGGCGGGACTGGTGTGCCGCGAAGCGTCGCTTGCACGTTGCGTCCCATCGAGGAGGATGACAAGGAAGAGCGCTGTAAGCCAGCACGCAAGCCTGAGGAGCCTCGGCCCACGGCTTTCGGTTCTTGCCATTTGCCATTTGGAGCTGGCATTCGGGTTTTTGGCGCATTCGGCCCTGCAGATCTACGGCGCTCTCTTCAGTTTACCTCCGGCCAGATCCAAAGCGCACAGGGATCGGAAAGTTGAGAACTCCTGGCGCGTTGCCTAGGTAGAAATCAACTTTTGTGGTGAAATCACTATGACCGAGCTCGTGGGCACCAACTCTAAGGTTCACTCTTGTTCTTGTGACTGCGGCATGGCAAGATCTTCAAAATTCAATACATTCGGTCAGGTCAGCAGCATCTCGTTTCTGGCTCTAACGCAGGCTGCCGAGGCTCGTGTTGATGCCAGCAGACATGACAGCAGCAAGCCAATACACGCCCTGCGAAGGTTGTTATGCTCGTGGAAGCGGGTGGCCCCATCTACCAGCTCAATGCGCCCAAGCTATTTGCAAGGTTTGTCTGAATCTGGTTCGCATAACCTTAGCTTCACTACCCGTTGGGCTCCTTGAAATGTATGAATCGAAGAAGCACAGAGCGCAAACAGATTTGGACTCGATGGCAACGTCCTGTGTGGCTCAGGTACTGTCTGATACAAGCCCCCGCGCAAAGTGGGACATAAACCGCCCTCCAGACACAGCCTCAAGACATCTCAGGATGCAAACACAGGCATAGTTGATTGACATTTGTTGATATGATCAGCCTTCAATTCTGCCACAATGTCACACATCTTGCGAGGTTAGAACCTTCGGAGGTAATTCCTGCTTGGACTTCACCCAGTTCTGTGCACGGCTCAGACCTTGCTGTTCAAGTTACTCCTTCGCAGCATGGACGTCTAGAGCATGCTCAGGTGAAGTGGCATCCATAACACCGCTTCTGACTGGGTTTGTTGTGGTGGCAGCCCCAGCAATGGGCGGCCTGCCAAAAGACATGTGGGCACGACTCAAGGTAGACAGGCATCGTTTGCAAGAGTCGGGGCCTCAGAGAACGAGCCTACGCTGCACGGATTCACCCTTGGATGAGGCGCAGTCCACTCGCCTTAGCAAGAGAGGGTATTCTGGCATTGGATTACTGAGCGTCGTGAGCGTGTGCGGCAGCGGACGACTACATGCCATGGTTTGAAGACTATCAAATCTTGACGGTACCTCGCCGCATATCGTGGCACCGCAGAGGGACTTGAAAGCTCAGAAGAGCGTCCATGCGTGTGCCCGTGAGCAGGTTCAATGTGTCCTGGGGCGAGTCTGGCTCTCAAGAGGTTGCCGTCAGCACCTTGGGGAAGATGAACATGGTGCGACCCCTAGCTCCTTTCAGCACTGTGTTTTCTAAATCTCGAGATGTCTCCCTGCAGGAAGCGGTAGAGGGACTTCCCCTCAGAGCCGGCTGCGTCGTTTCCCTGCGATGTCGCACCCGGCATGTCTGCTCGTACAAGGTGATACCGAGCTTAGATTCCCAACTTTTCTGGCTGCGTGCGCTCTGGCAACTAGTTTGAGCATCTGGTTCATGGCTGGTGCATGCAGGTACGAGCCGTACAACTCAACGCACATCGGCCCGGACTTCCCCATCACTCCCTTGTTTCCTCACGCTCGGAGTCGCTACTTCTTCGTGTCTGACACAGGCTGGGCTTCTTTTGTGGCATCTCAGCTCTTGGCATGCGCAGCTTCAGGAAATCACCGCGTGATTTTTCTGGATGCCACAAGCCATTCGACCTTAAAGTACGTCGAGTCCTTTGGGGTGATGGGTGAGGTGCGCCGCATCCGAGAGTAGAATGAGTAGAAGTAGTCGTGTCGACCAAAGCTGGAGGCCCGCAGTGATCGGACCGGCTTCAACTTTCCCTCCGGCATCGCTGTCATGGCGCCCACAGGTGGATTGCCCAAAGCTAGCATCCAGAATGCCCTCCAAGAGCAAAGTCTATTTCATCTTGTTGCCAAGACGAGAGCTTCTTCGGACCCACAATTGCAGCCGTTTTCGCCTTGAGCCCGGATACAGCCTTGATCAATGGGTCCAATGGGAGGGTAATGACCTGGGACCTGACTTTGTTCTTCAACGCCGCGTGTGCAGGTGGCGGACCGTCGCAACAACCGCATCGTAAAGCTACGGCTCGCCTACAGGAGACCCTCCCCTCCCTCCCTCCCTCCCTCCCTCCCGCCCTCCCTCCCTCTGTTAAAAATGACACTGCCCTAATGAGCCCTTAATGTTCACGATGCATTTGTGAATGCAACAATGCCGAATGGCATTGGCTCAAGACTGGACGACTGCTTGGTTGCACAAAGGAATGCTCGTGAGTGTGTGACTGG
>CAJNDV010032619.1:55044-71944 GCA_905221635.1 Symbiodinium sp. CCMP2456 | reverse complement strand
GTTGTTTATATTAGTTAGTGATTTGAATGATCTTCGACTGAAGTCAAGATCAAGGGACTGTGTTAAATGACACCTCCCGAATGAGCCCTCAATGTTCAAGATGCATTTGTGAATGCAACAATGCCGAATGGCATTGGCTCAAGCCTGGACGTCTGCTTGGTTGCACAAAGGATTGCTCTTGAGTGTGTGACTGGGAAAGTGATTGATCTTGCTGTAGGTTGCTCTCACTGACTGAGTTGGTGACAGTATTTTTGCACCCTCCCTCCCTCCCTCCCGCCCTCCCTTGCTTGAAGTCCAACCGTGCTGGGCCTCTGCAGGACGGCTCCAAGCCATTCAAGCTACAGGGGAGAGATGCATGGGCCTTAGTTTCGTTATCTTTGCCGGTAGCATCTTCGTGACGTCGTTGCGGAGGCCCAGTCTTATCTGGGGAGGGGAGTACTTTCGAGACGTGACCGGCGTTCGCAGCCTCAGACCACCACCGAACTGGTTCAGATCAGTTCCTCCTGACGATTTCCCGCTTCAGATGAACTTCAACGAGAGTCTTCTGGATCCTGTTGGCGCCACCCTAAACGCGAGAGACGGAGGGAGAGGGAAATTGAGAGAAGCAGGGAGGGAGCGAGAGAGAGAGAGAGAGCGAGAGTGAGAGAGGCTGGGACAGTGAAAGAGCGAGGATTTGCAAGTCCGATGCGTGGCCTAAAGATTCGTCGCTTTTTCTATTTGAGGCATCTCAATCTACAGGCATTTCATCTTCGTGTGCGAGGTGTCACAGTTTTGTGGTTGTTTGTCACTCTTGCCAGAACACGGGACAATCCGGAGCAACGTCCTGTGAGAGGCCGAGGGGAATGCGATCACAATATTAACAACAAACTACGTGGCGCACGAGGAGCTCATCTATGAAGCACGCTTAGATGAGTATGCAGATGGTGCTTTTGCTTTCCCAGCCACGGACAAAGTCCGATGCAAGTCTCAACCCTGCTGAGGTCACGGAGCTTTATCCACCCCCCAACATCCAGCTCACCGGCAGCTTCTCTACAACGCCGGGCCCTGATGACAGTGTCCGTGAGTCGAAGGAAAGCCGCTGGCGGTCGTTGGAGAACCGATGTTGTGTAACGTTTAGTTGTCTTCTCTGTGCGAAGCCAAGGGAGCAGGGCTACCTTTGGTTTGCGTGCCCCCAGTGCTTGCAGAGTTCCTGTGCAGACAGAGCAGCGCGAGTTCAGAAGAGTCTAAGAGGTATGTTCGGCGACCTTCGACTAACGGTCTCGGCAGCATCTATCTGCCGGAGCAACTGCCTAAGATTCCAGATCATGTTTCGCAGGTTGCAGTTGTAGCCTCCTCTGTTTCACCCAGCCTGCTCGTGTGCTCAAGGCCGATCGTGGAGTCGCCTCCAGCCTCCTGGATTGAGGCCTCAACCCCGCATGGTTGCAAAGAATCAAACTGCTCCGCATGGGTAAACCGCAGGAGTTCCGTACGCAGTGCACCAATGCCACCATCTACAACACTGTGATTATGGCAAACTCCACGCGACTAGCTCGGGCTTGGGGCGTCATTGCCTGCATGCAGCCCGCGCCATCAGCCCCGAGTCTCAGCAGAGGCTTTACGACGAGCACGTGCTCTACGTTTTGAATGCAGCGCGCATCAACTGGCGCTTTCCGTACCGGCTTAAAGCCCAGTTTGCGTGAGGTTCTGGTGCACACTGGTGTACTGACTGTCACTGTCCACTTTGCCACATTGAGGCCCAACTATCTGAGCAAGGATTCTTTCAATCTCAGTGTGATGCGAGGGCCTCGCAGTGAGAGCCACTGCGGTTTCAGTGGGTGGGCTACACGGTTTGGTTCTTCGGTCCTGTGGGCTGATCCCGTGGACTCATGGCCTCGCGGTTCTTCGGTCATCTTTCTGGTTTTGTGGTTTCTTGGTTTCTGTTTTTGGTCAGGGGTCGTTGTTTCCTCTGTCAGCCGTGTGTAACAGCTTTGATTTTGAAACACCGTAGCGTTCGCCTTGCATACCAATAAATCGAACGACGGAAAGCGCTGCCGTGATAGATGATGGAAGACAGATGCTTGACCAGAACATGAAAAGAGTTGTGAAATGCTACTGATACGCGATATTAATCACTTCCGCCCTTTATCAAACACGCCCCTAATAATAAAAACACATTGGGGCGAATCCTCCCGAAATCATCCCTGCCCTTGAAAACCTATTCTGAATCAGCGGGGAGGGGTTCAGGGCTCAGCAAGAGCAAGAGCAGGAGCAAGAGCAAAAGCGGAAGCAAAAGCGGAAGAATTAGCAAGAGCAGCAGCAAGAGCAAAGCAAAAGCAAGACCGGTAGTAAGAGCAAGAGCAGGAGCAAAAGCGAGGGCAACAGCAAGAGCAGGAACAGGCGCAAGATACGCAGCAGAAACAGGAGCAAAAGCCAGCGCGGGAGCAAGAGCCGGAGCAGGAGCAAGAGCACGACCACACACAAGTGGCAGTAGAGATAAACATACACCCGAATAGCAAAAATGCGTTCCGAGTTTGTTTTATTGGGGCCCCATGTTTAATATTAGGGGGAAACGACTACATACAAGGTGCGTGCTGTATGATAGATGAGAGACAAAAGTGTGGTTTGTGATACTTAGATATATGATAGGTGTGATGTCGGGTATATATTTATATATGCTACCCCCCCTCCCAAAAGATCTATGATTTTTTACTGTTTGCAGTGCTTGTTTAGTCTTCGACAGTCTACCAACTATAGCCCGAAACAGCAGCTTCTTAAACTTAACACTCAAACCTTACACACCGAAAGCCCCCCTGGAAACCTAATCTCAAGCAGTTAGCCCGAATGCCCCCTAACCTAAAGCAGTTAACCCGAAAGCCCCCCTGAAACTAATCTAAAACACTTAGCACGTGCAACACTTAGCCCTGTTAAATTTCGCGAGCTCCTTGTGAAAGCTGTTTTTTCGAAATGGCAGGTGAAAATCGTTTCTGTGGGCTTAACTGGTTCAAACTGGGTTGTTAAAAACAGGAACTCACCATCGCATATGATCTCATCCAAAGCACAAAGAATACTAGGGCCATTGAGAGATTTCCCGTATAAAACAAAACATTATAGACCATGTCTAACCTTGCAAGCACGAGCTCGGTCGGTCGGGGCGGGATTAGGCTTTTGAAAACTGAGTTGTTCATGGGGTCTCTTGCGCATCAGAGAGTGTTTTTTTCAGCGGTCTTTTTCAAAAATATGCGAAGCCAGACCGAAAAACCGGTGCGCGGGCAATGGCTTCTGGGTGTTGGTATGCCACGCCAGTCCATCGCTGACCCACAAAATCTTAAAGCTTTAAACCCCTAAACCCCATAAAAGCCTAGACCCCAAAAACCCCAAACCCCTGACCCCTAAATGCCAAAACCCCAAAACCCCCAAACCCCTACCCCTGAACCCGTGGACCCCTGGCAGGCATAGTGTTCAAGGGAGCGATAGTTGTTTCGGCTAGATTTCTGAATCCCCGCGGAAGGCCACATTGAAATATTGAGCCACATTGAAATATTGAGTTTCAATATGGTGTACCCAAGATCCGTGATCCAAGATTCCTCCCAGGAGCCCTGTGCAACCTTGGATCTTGGATCTTGGATCCGCCATATTGCATTTCAATGTGGCTCAATATTTCGATGTGGCCTTCCGCGGGGTGGAGCCATATTGAAATATTGAGGCCATATTGAGTTTCAATATGGTGTACCCAAGATCCGTGATCCAAGATTCCTCCCAGGAGCCCTGTGCAACCTTGGATCTTGGATCCGCCATATTGAATTTCAATGTGTCTCAATATTTTCAATGTGGTCTTCCGCGGGGCGGAGCCATATTGAAATATTGGGTCGCATTGGGTTTCAATATGGCTGGGTTTTTGCGGATCGTGAGTGAAGAGATGTTCATGAGAAGATGCTAGTGAGCGGGTGAAGCTGAAAAGAATAGCACCAGGAGATGCTTGTGAGTGGGAAGAGTTGAAAACAGTCAAAAAGCATTGCTTGTGGGTTGGAAATGTTGAAAACAGTAAAAAAGCATAGATCTTGGGGGGGGGCTACCATATATATATATATGTATATTTCTGGGGCCTGCACGACGCTTTCTGTATATATATATATATATATGTATACATTATATATATATATATATATATGATATATCAAGTTATTCTGCAAGGACAGAAGGTAAACAGATGCAAGATTTTGGACATGGGATATCGGACTATATGGCATAATAGAGGTAAGATGTGGGATGCATGATGTATGATATGATCAAGAACAAGCTGTGGCATATTGTTGGTGATTTGGTGTACATGATATATGGTATGTGCGTATGCTACGTGATGTGCGATGTATGATGAATGCTGTATGTTTTACACATTTTTACACAAGGCAGATGTACGGCTTTTCTGGTATGTGGTATATGACATATGACATATGATATGTCATGGACAACGTAGGTGTTTGATGTATGTGTATTTTGTCTTATGCTCGGTTCATCATTCGTGATTCAACATACCAGTAGGGGATGTACGTGTTGTGAGATTTGATAAATGGCAGAAGTCATATGACAGACGAGACATGACGAATTTATTATGCCATGTGCCCTTTGATATTTGACATATGTTACAGGGTATATATGGTATGTAATATATGCCCTCTGGCATACCACGTATGATATGTGAGATGTAGCATATGTTCTACAAACTATGGTATTTAACATCTGCTACATGATGTCCCTGCATGGTGGACATGCATGCAGACGCAATTGCATACGTATGTACATACTTGTGCACATACTTTCATTCACTCGTTCGTTCATGCATGCATACATTCATTCGTGTATACATGCATGCATACATATTCTTGGACGTAGCAGGTCGCGCTCACATAGCTACGCAGAACATTGTCTGATGCGTTCTGTGGCCGCGACCATTTGTGCCCCCTGACTTCCAGTCTATGCCAATCAAGTACGACGGTGCACGCATGGCGGTGATGCAGCGGCGAAATACATGCGTGCAAACATACATAACGCAATTCAACATAACTTACCTGACATGCGTACAAAAAGGGTCGGACACCATGAGTCAATAAATCCAAGTCGGGGCATGCATCTGGTAGCATCTGTGTGGGGTTTGCGGCGCTAAAACGGCAGAACGATCCGGTCACACTCGTCATCCACTAACGACGCTTTGGTGTGATGTCATTCGACGCTGTGCATGGTGCTGTCGCCGGACTTGTCGACTTACATCCTCGAGTGTTGACCGCGATGTTCTCGGTGTAGGCTTCAGGTATGAGGTAAATGAGGCTTGGAACAACAAGGAAATCAGCCTTCTGACATCAGACAGTTTCGGCCTTCCGAAAGTGATGTACAGGCTTTTGATCAGGTTTTTTGTTGGCATTTGCTTGAACGGTTCGATTTCAACATTTTGTTTATCTTGGTTTCTCTTTGTCCGCACTTCGCGCGGAGTTTCGGGCTTATGCAATGATTCGATTCGAACGCGGAGCCGTTTCGAGAACTGCGATCTAAGCACCCGCGATTCGAGCACCGTCAACATACTAAATTAAAGTCCCGTCAACATGCCAAGAAGCTAATGACTCGTTGACATGGCAAAAGTCAACTACCGTGGACATGCCAAACAGGTGACCCTTAACATGCTAAACCAGTCCAGGTCAGGTCGGTCAACAAGCCAAAATGCTCCCGTCGACATGCCAAAACGCAGCGAGTATAGTGTACCCTATAAACCCCCGGCCCTGTCAACGCGTCACACCTTTCTGTACAACTCATCCATCGGGGTCAAATGGCTTGGCTTCCATACAGCACGCGTCACGGGCCTGTGTGGGTGGAGAAAAATTGAAAGTCAAAAACTGCAAAATGACCCATCAGGGGAGAACGTGTCAAAAAGGGCCCCGTCAACGTGTCAAACAGGGTTTACTGCCATGCAAACGTGCGAGCTACGTCCTTGTGCGCTTTTTGTACAACTCATCCATCCAGGGGTCAAATGGTTTTGCTTGGAGAAACATCGAAAGTGAAAATTGTAAACTGACCCGTCCAAAAAGGGCCCGCCGCCATGGCAAAGCCGGTCAACATGATAAACAGGCCCGTGAACATGCTAAAACAGTCCATGGCAGATCAGTCAACATGCAAAAATGGGCCCGTCGACATGCCAAAAGGCAGGTAAACATAGTATAGCGAAAGCTCTCCGAAAGCTGTCTTGGCATGCCGGCGCAGCGCCTTAGCATGTTGACGGGCCTCCTGGTAGAATAGTCTGTCGGTCTCCAGGATTTGACGGGTTAGCCCTTCAGGGCTCCATGGTTCGGTTTTAGGGCCTCGGGCTTGCGACATACATGTTTAGGGATTTGGGGTTTGGGGTATCCACAAACCAGAGCCTGTTGGGTTTGACGGCTTTGGGCTTCAGAGTATTTCGGTTTTCAGTTTTAAAGTCTAGGCTGTAAGGTCTGGGCTAGCGGCCAGCAGCCATGGAGAGCCGGGTCTTCAGGGTTTCCGGATTTGGGCTTCCGGCTTTAGGCAGTATGTTCCTACGGCGAATCTACGAACCTGCGAATCTTCGACACTGTGCGAACCTGTGAAACGTCATGACTTCCAGATTTGGTTTCTTTCTCAAACACAGAGCCTGCAAAATCTGCGTATAGGCATCTGCTAATGCCGAGGCGAGAAACATTGTTATCGTGGCCTTAGTAAGGGCACTTTGTCCTTCTTCGCGATAAATATCAAGATAATGGCATCACTTAAAAGGTTCGCTTATGTAAGGAATTCTTTCGGCTATTTCGTTCATGTGGTTAATCAACATAAATTAAATACTCGAAACAGGTAGGTACATGTCACATCTTGAAGGTCACGTAACAAACGAGCTTTTTTTGGCCACTCATCGATCCAACTCACGTAGGAATCCATTACCTATGCCAAGCAGGGTTTCTTATTCGCACATGGGTCTATCTAAATGCATGTCTTTTTTATTTTCTGTTTATGTCAGGGTAAGGTCATCGTCATGTACACAGCGCAGGATCCGAATTGGTTACATCGTGCTCCTTCCTTTTCCTCTTTATCACGACGGCTCGCCGATGGTTGGCTATGGGCTCCACGTGCCCGGCGAGCGGGCAACTTCTGGGCTGCATTAGCTTTTGTTGTGTGCGCTTGTCGTCCACCGCTTCACCCGGCTTCGCAGGTCATGACAAATTGCACCTTCTTACCTGGAATTGCTTGATATTTGTCGCACTCGCTCGGAAGGCTAATCCCAACCCGGCCTCGGCCGGTGCCCTCCGCGTTTTAATTGATCTCAGCCCGCTGTTCTCAATTCGGTAAATTGGAGGCGGAATGCCGACCACACCTCGGCCACTTCGGCTCGAGTAGGGTCGGGGCCGTTGAGGGCGGCTGTAAACTACTGGGGCGTACTTATGACGTGGCGGGGGGCCGCAGGGACTCTTCTGTATCCAAGCACTGCGGGGAGGGGTTATGTAGCGAAGTTTTCAATCAAACCGCAAAGCTTGCGCGTGCGCCAAACTAAGTTCCACAAACGTAGCCGTTTTTTGCGCCGCAACAAGCACAAGCCATTGCCACACCACAGGGACACAAAGGGAGACGTTTGGTCAACCGCAAACTCGCACGCCTGCGCACACAGCATAGACGACGCAAGGCCACGCATATTCGTGGCTTTTATGCGACGACTACGCGCCAAACACGAACGATTGCGTAGATGCAATACCACCTTGCATTTGGCCACGTGGAACACTCGGGGATTGGGTGCACAAGACAGCGTACATGACCAAGAGCTGAAATGCAAGGCTTTCATTGCACGCATGCAATACCAGGACTGGGACGTATTATGCTTGACGGAACTCAAGTATCCGGAAGATGGCACTAGAGTTTTCCGGTTCGAGGGGAGGGACTGGTTTCTCGTGGTCTTGGGCCGCGTCGGGTTTCTCCTCTCGGACGTATGGTACACATGGTGGGAGCAGGGCGGAGCAGTTACGTACCGGCGTAATGTCCGTACAGCGGCACTGAGCATTCCGCGTCGGGGTTGGCGGAGGGGTATCTGGTTGCGCGTGGGATATGCTCCCACGAGTGCATCCGGTCGACGGGAGAGGGCTACACTACGACAAGACGTCGCGTGTTTAGTAGAAGCGGCGCCTCCTTCTACTATGGTCATTGTTGCAGGAGATCTTAATGCGGAGCTAGGCAACTCAAGCGAGACCATGCAGGCGGGAGATGCGGTAGTGGGGCAGTTCGCCCACGCGCGGCTGACTACGGCTGGAGCCGAGTGGCGGGATTGGTGCATGCGGGCATAACTTTAGGGATGCTGGGAGTCGGTACCAACAAAGGCGACGATGTACGTGGAGACACCCAAGGTTCCGCACCGATCACGAGCTAGATCACTTCCTCGTCTTTCAGGGGGACCTCTGGCGCCTGCGCTCTTGTAGAATCCTGTATGATGGACCCAATGTCTAAGTTTCCTGGACGCCATATACCGACCACAACCCAGTAGAATGCGTTCTTCGGGTAGGCAAGTGGTGGCGACCTAAACGCAAACAGCGAATGTCAGCCCGGGCTCCGGATATTGCAGTACTACGGGGGGCTAGCCGACTGTCGTCGGAACTTCGCGCAAAGTGGCAGGCCATGGTGGAAAGTCGCTTACGGGGCCTGAGGCTGGAACTGGACTCTTCCACTAAGTCCAATCAGCTGTCGCAGTACCGCGTTGGAGGTGTGTGGAGTTCTCCTGGAGTACAGGGGAGCTCCATGGTTGCAGCTTCACGCTAGGGCAGCTCTGGAATTAGATTCGGCTATTCGGGAGGCAAAAGCTAGGGATGAGGCAGCGCGGGCGCAGGAAGATCCTTTAGTTGCCGCAGAATTCCGGCGTCGATTGGCAGAGGCCAGGAGGGAAAAACAAAAGCTAATCCGTGTGTGGAAACAGGATTGGTTGCGTGAGCGAGCACAGACAGCGGACGCCCTAATCGGAACCCCGGATGCATCTGGGGTGTTTCGCATTGTCAATCAAATCCTAGCAGCAGTCAATAGGGGGAACCGTGACGGAAGTCAGCGCCGGGCTACTACTACGGCGTAACTACGGCGGAGCTCGAGGCCTGTCGGACCCACTTCTCACAAGTTCAGTCGGGTAAAGGGTTGGTGCCGGATGAGGTTTGGGGAGACGTTAGTGAGTTGCCAACGGCTTCGGAACTGGATGATCCCCCTTCTTGGGAAGACATGCAACGCGCAATAAGAGACATGAAGCTGGGGAAAGCCGGCGGAGAGGACGGTATGTTGGCAGAGTACCTTAAATGGTCGGGCACGGAACTACAGAAACGAATGTTTGAACTCCTTCGGGATGCCTGGACTCCAGCGGTCGAGGCGCCAGACGGCTTGGAATCTGCCCAGTGGCCAAGAGCTTGGAAGGAAGGGATCGTGGTACCAATGTGGAAACGAAAAGGGAACTGGAAAGATAAAAACACATCGCGAGGCATCACACTCCTGTCGGTAGGATCAAAGCTGCTAGCCCGAATATGTGCGCACAGACTGTCGCGATGGACAAAAGGTTGGTTGAGTCCAATGCAGTTCGGATTTAGGCCGGGCTCCGGAGTAGACGACATACAGCAAATCATAAGAGGAATCCTGGAAGAAACTGCTCACTCGGCGCACGATTCAGTGTTTTTGTTCCGATTTTTTGATTTGGAAAGTGTCACGAGCAGCCTTTTGGAAGGCGTTACACCAGAAAGGCTGTCCTATCGGATTCTCCAAAGTTCTAGGGGGATATATGAAAACCCGTCCTGTTACGTCCGTTTCCAGGGTAAAAAGTCCGGAGAGTTTGTCCCGGAGCGGGGTCTACGCGAAGGATGTCCCTCATCTCCGATCTTGTTCAATATCTACCATCACTGTGTTATGGAAGTGTTCCGGGGGCGACGAGGCCGCAATGCTGCCAAACGAGAGCAAAAGCCGGGCTTAGAATGGGTCTACAAAATTGATGGAAAGGTAGGCAAGCGAAAAGCGGACAGGAAGGAAGAAGGCAGGAACATCAAACGTACGTGTATCGGGGATTTTGCGTATGCAGATGACACCGGATTTTGGGCGAAGCAGAATAAGAGGCGAGGGAAGCAGAAAGCATATTCGTACGCACAGTTGAGGATTTTGCGGGCAAAGTCAATAAGGAAAGACGGAAGGTTTACGAGTCACAACTACTTCAAGGGCGCCTACGGAGGAACCGTGGCTGGGGGAAAAGCCGATTGTCAAGCATGTCGGGGCACTCATGGCGGAACGCGCCGGACATACAGCGGAGGGAGACGCACCGCTGTGCCCAAAAAGCGGCCGGTCGTGTAGTAGAAGTCTCGGGGGCTTGGCTTAAGGGCCGAAGACGGCAATATGCTCGGACAGACATCAATGTGTCCACTCGCGTCCGGGTGCTTAAAGCCGTAGTCAAGGGGACTCTCATGAGTTTCGCTCGCACGAGGGCATGGCAAACTAACCACGTTGCACGTACGCAGGGTATCATCCATATGGCGATTCGACGATGTTTGGGGTATAGGCTGCGGGAGCTACGCAAAGCAGGCGTGACAAATGAAGTCTTAAGAAAATTGGCACAGTGCGAACAGTTTGACACGGCTGTGAAGCGGGCCAGTCTCACATGGTTGGGCCACGTCGCACGCATGCCAGTGGACAGTCCGCAAAAACAGGTAATGTTTGGGTGGGTGGAGGGACACAAAGCCAAGATGCGGAGTCCTTTTAAACAGGCACAGTGGCTCAATGCTTGTCTCCGTCAGGCAGGGATATCGGAAAAGCACTGGTTCCGCCTCGCTCAAAACAGGGGAGAATGGAGAAAGCTCCTCCTGCAGGCCTTTCCTTTGGAGGTGGTACACGTGGAAAAGGAAAGAGAGCTGGATAGATGGCGCTTAGACCATCCTATCCCACAGTGGGCATTGCCGACAGGCCCACCAATGCCCGACCGGGAGCACGACTGTAGTGAAGATGAGCTAGGAATCCGTCTAAAGGGTCATGCGCCGGGGCAGGAAGCACAGACATAAAAAAAGCAGAGTCGCCGACCACGCACTAACAGGAGAGCTGTTCGCGGGCAAGTAACACCTACTTGTCCAGTAAGTCCAGTATGTCATCAACAGTTTGGTAAGTTCAACAGTTTGACCTTTCATTACGAGGCCAACCACGCCATCTGTGATCCGGCCTTGACCACTGTGCAGTCGTTTACATGCTCTAAGTGCAAACAAACGTTCCGGAGAGCAGGTCAATACAAGTCACACGTCTGCCCCGCTGCTAGCCGACTCACGACTCGATGCAATTGACGAGCTAGATGATCTAGTCCAGTGGAATGACGCAGTAGCTCAAGCACCCCTTCTGGATTCTCTGCATATATATACCGATGGTTCAGGAGGCGAAGTGGGCAAGTCGAGTGCAGGTTGGGGCGTCGCAGTATTTGAGATGGCACAGGGGCCAGTTGTAGAAGACATGTGGACAGACCACGACTCTGGACCAGTCAGCCGGCATCCGTTCATGGAGATCTATCAACCAGCGGCATCTTTCCCCAATGACCGTAAGTTCCCCCGTGTTATTGGTGTGGGTGTCTGCACCCAACCACATCGGATCGTACACGTGAGCGATGACAGGTCCATATAGTGCCGCAAGCCAAGCTTTAATAGAGACAGTGGCCAACTTGGTGAGGGCGGTAAGGCGAAAGTTCACCCTCGTTTTTCAGCATCTGTTAAAGGACACAGCGGCAATCGCGGCAATGGGGCGTTAGGCCGAGTGTCACCGCGTTGTGCGCGTTGGATAGAAGGGAGCGGTTCAGCAGGGAGCGCCGCCGCCAGGTCACAAGGTCAGTCGTCAAGGCCGACAACGGGGGGCAGGAAGCGACCGGCCAGGGCACCAGACCCGGAAGGTGTCAAACGCGGCCCTCGCGGACATAAAATGGTGCCGTGTCGCGCGTGCTTTCAGGAGTTTAAGACGGGGGATTTAACGCAACATCAGCCTCAGTGCCGGGGACCGGGGGATGCTAACCGGACATGTAAGTACTGTAACAAAGTGTTAGGCACCGTGCAAGCGCGCAAAAACCACGAACGATACAGTCATGCGGAGGAGGCACTAAGGGATGGCCTATCCAAAAAGAGATCCGGAGCATAAAATGGCACATAGTGCGACGCATGCCACGATACACGACTGCATGTTGACCCTGCAGGGATTACACTCCGCCTGACCTCAGCTGTGTCTGGCTTCAGGGCGTAGCGCTCGCGAGCAATGGCCCCGGAGACGGACCGCAAGCGAAAGCTGGAGGAGCTGACTGCCAAGGTGGAGGAGCTGGCAAGGGGCCATGAGACCTTGGACGGGAGGGTGGGTCGCCTGGAGTGGAAAGGGCCAACCTGCGGACGGAGGGGGGCAAGTCTCTTGTGGAAGAGATTGCCCAGGTTGTGGCGAAGGAACGGGACGAGGAGGCTCTGCAAAGCCTCGCCAAGCAGCTGTCTAAAGGCAAACGGGGCTTCCCTACGCGGGCAGGGCGGGTGGCTTGTGTGGAGCGTTTGGAGCCGTTGCACACAGGCATGCTGGAGTGGATCCAACCGGCTGGGCGGGCAGGGTGTTTCAGCTTGCGACTGGCGGGGTGTGAGCCCAGTCGACTGTTGTTTGAAAGCGTACGGAAGGAGCTCAACTGGGTTTTGTTTGTACTGGGCAAGGCGGAGGAAACTCCAACGATCCAAATGTGTCCGGATCGTGGTCCTGCTACTCGCAAACACCAAAAGGGCAAGGGTAAGGGTGGTCAGTCCAGCGGCAAGGGAGGGGCGAAGGGAAGCAGGAGCGGCCAGGGGCGCGGGAGCAACCGCACCGAATCCTGAGGCGGGCACTTGTTCAGTACTGTATTTGGTGCGCACGTTCATTCTTAGATGCATTCTCGCTGCAGGGGCGGGGCTACGGGCCTGCCCCAAAGTGAGGGACTTTCTACTGGGAACCCTCGGAGTAAGGACGCCTCACGTGGGACTGTCCATTTTTGCAGTGCGAGAATGTGGAATGCCGACTGCGCTGTGGTAACCCCTCCTAACCCGCAGTAGTCTACTGGTTCCCCCCTGGCCCTTCGAGTGCGGACCCCACTAAAGGTGCCCGAAGGCCGCCGTGCCCAACGTCGATGTACTTGGATGGTGCAAGGGCTACCCACGGCGCGAACTTCTTCTTTATCATGACGAGATGATCGTCATGTAAGCTGCTAGCCAGTTCAACCAGTTTAAGCAAGTACTTAGTTTACTGCCTGCCAAGCCTGGTAACTGTTCCTTTCACCTTTTTCGTACTTTGACAGTCTATTTTAAAGGTAGGCCTTTATGGATTGGTGAATGAGTACGCTTGGCCCGTAGTTGAAATAGCCCATGCAGAACTTATACCATGACCAAACCATGGTAATGCAAACAATTAGCTAGTTCCAACTGCTTGCACAGTGTGTGTCACAGTGTTATGTAAATCATAAATGTTGCTTTAAAATGATTTAGGGAGTCACCTAGCCCACTTACTAGGAATGTTTCCTCGTTTTAGTGTATTCGTGCTTTCTTTTTTTGAATTAAATACTTTCCTTAAGTGTTATGTCATTTACATCATTTTCATTGGTGAGTCAGCTACTGAAAAGTTAGGTTCATCCAAATTCGCGCTGTATTACATTTGTGCAAGTTTCTAGAGCACGTGTTGACAATTCAGATGTTTTAGCGGATGCTTCATGAAAAAAGAGCTGCATACATAGTTTCCAAGAAAAATTTAGCAAGTCCAAGTACGGCATATTGCGGCGGTTAACGGAACCCTGCGGTTGTCTCAGATTAAACGGCTGGGAACCTGGAAGCTACAGGTACGGCTTAGGGCCTAGGGCTTATTGTTTTTTGTTTGTTTGCCTGTCTGTGTCTGTCTGACCTAGAATACTCTTTTGCCGTTTTGGCACAATTGCCCTGAGCTTGTTTAGGGATTTGTTTCTGTTTGGTTGGCTTAAGTATTATCTGAGGAAACTTTTTTTACGAAGCTTCCAACATGCAGTCAGTTCTTCCAGTATCGCAGTGAGGAGTAGGAAAATTCATTATAGCGGCTCTTGGTCATGAATGTTGTCCAGCGCGGAAATTGATGTTTAATTTTAGGGTGGCTCCTGTCCAGGCGAAGGAATTAGACAGGTTGAGTAGGTCCTATTAAATGGGCGGGTACCAAAAATACATATGAAAAAAATATATATACACATGCAGAATTCGGGGCACACATCTGATAGTGTCTGTGCGTGGTTTTTGGCGCAAAGGTTGAAGACCAAGACCTCCGGGGCGACCCGAAAAGTCAAAGACCAGTGGCAGTCTCGAACCACGTTTTCATTGCGGAGCATTGCTGGCTACAGGGTGGGCTTCGTTCTGCTGAAGAGCCACATTAACTACAAGCGGGACTACCTGATGCCCCGACTGGGACTGGGCAATGGAAGCTAAGATGGCGACCTGTGTTGACGCTATAGCCACTATGGCAGCTATAGTTGCCACCGCGGGCTTGCTGGGGGTGCTTGGCCTGCAGCTAGAGGTCCAGGTTTAAAGGAGTTCGCCCCCAGGACCGGGACCTGCTGCTTTGCAGCTCTTCACGTGAAGACGGCCAGAGGGGGTGATGGCTACGAGAGGCGAGACGAGCGGGAGATTGCTGCAGATCTGCTCCCTTGAGGACGAGAGGACAAAACTAAGCTCAGCAAGGTCCAAGCCGAGCTGGTAGCGGAGAAGCTACGCAGGCACATGCAATCGAACGATGGGTTGCTGGCACTGGTGCCCGATTCCACTGCCGCGCTAGGCGCACCGCTTTGGGCTAGGTAGCCGCGCCTCGGTCTACAAACCCACGCCACGCTGAGAGACAATACATGTCGTGCGAGAGTCTGTAGATTTACGAGCTGAGGGTTTGGGAGTGCCAAGTCTTCAGGCTCAGTAAGGCATTCACGGCTTTCAGGTTTGGGTGTTCCTGGGGTTACATACATCATTACATACATTGCAGTGCAGTGCGTGCAGTACAGTACATACAAAGATACATGCGCACAAAGATACATGCATACATACATACATACATACATACATACATACATACATATTTACATATTTACATACACACATAAATACATACACAAGCATACATACAGAATTCGGGGCATGCATCCGCTAGAGTCTGTGTTTTGTTTGTGTGCCAAAAGACATTGTCTCGTCATGGTGAAATTCTGGGAGGACGCTCCAGAGGTGTAGCCGCTTTGCTGTGATATCATTCGACGCACTGCATGGCGCCATCGCCGGTCTTCTCCACGGTGCTTTCGCTGAAGGATTCTATAGCTGAGGCCTGGAAAAACAGCGGCGTTAGTGTATCGGGAGCCGTGCAAAGTTTTGAGTTTGCTTGATCTCGGTGTCGTAGCGCCGCATCTGATATCATCGAATTTCGGCCTTCCGACAGTCAAGCGCATGCAGGGTTTTGGTGTGGCTTCAGTGGTCTGATTTCATGCTCGGCTTTGTTTGTATTTGCTTCTTTTTGCGCACACACCTCGCGCGGAGATTCGGGTTTTACGCAATAGCTCAATTCGACCATGGGCCCGTTTCCAGAATTGCGATCCAAGCACCCGTGATTCGAGCACCAGCGAAATTGAGGGCGTTTTTTTGTTTGAGGCTTCCTGATTTTTCGGCATTGGAGGTTTCACCGGATTGGACGGTTAGGTTTGGTGTATCGCGCTTTAGGCCTCCATAATTTCAGGGTTTAGGGTTTAAGGCATTCGAGGGCAGGGCTTGAAGGTTGCAGGTTTTAGAGTTGGGGCGTTGGGTTGTGGATGTGAGGATTTAGGAGCTCAGGGTTTGACGTAGCGCCAGTCACGAAGTGCGTTTTAGGGCTTGGGGCGTTTCTAAGGCTTTTCGGGTTAAGGCTTTGGGGGTTAATACTTTTTGAGGCATTTCGGGTTTGTCGGTTTTGGGCTTCGAGGTATCCAGGGTTTCAATGTTAAGATTTAGGCTGTAGCGGTTGGGCTATCAGCAGCCAAGGAGAGCCGAGTCTTTAGGTTTCCGGGTTGGGGCGCCAGGCTTTAGGGAGTCCGTACGTACGTCTGACATACATACCTGCATAAATGCGTGCGTGTGTGTTTTTTTCAGTACAACCTTCGGGTTTAGGACAGACAGAGTCTCCAGTATTTTAGGGTTGTCGGGCTTTAGCAAGGCATTCACGGTCGGGCTTGGGGTGTCAACAAGCTGGCTTCTTTTTGCCCACGCCCCGTGTGGAGCTTCGGGGTTTAGGCAATAGCTCGATTCGACCGTGGGCCCGTTTCCAGAATTGCGATCCAAGCACCCGCGATTCGAGCACGAGCGAAACCGCGGACGAGGTTGTTTTTATTTTGAGGCTTCGTGGGCTCGGCGTTTGAGAACCCATCGTGGGAATACTGTCCAGGGTTTTGAGGGTTTAGGAATCAGGGTTGCTAGGGTTGTACATTTGAGGGCGCATTCATCAGGGCTTGAGGGTTGCAAGTTTGGGAGTTTGGGGTGTCGGGTTGAGGCTGCGAGGATTTAGGAGTTCAGGTTTCGGAGAGACGAGTCTTCAGGATTTCAAGGGTTTCGGCCGTAATAAGGCATTCACGGCTTTCTGGTGTTTGGGCTTGGGGGTTACATAGCTATGTTTAGGGGTACGGATTTGGGATATCAACAAGCTAGGGCAACCGAGTCTTTCGGATTCTGCCGTTTCGTTCTTTAAGGTAGCTAGGTTTTCAATCTGACAGTGTAAGCCGTAGGGTTTGGGGAATCATCAGGCAATGAGTGAAAGTCGAGTTTTTAGGGTTTCCGCCTTGGGGTTCGAGGATCTCGGGGCTGGGTGGAGGTTTAAGGCAATCACAGATCAAGGCTTGCAAGGCTTGAATTACTGCATCCCTGCATGCACAACAACAACAACTACTACTACT
>CAJNDV010032619.1:35683-54920 GCA_905221635.1 Symbiodinium sp. CCMP2456 | reverse complement strand
CTGCATCTGCATCTGCATCTGCATCTACTCCTACCATTATTTCTGGAGGAATGTGGTTTTTTTCGTGTTTTCATCCCTTGCACTGCGCACTTGTTCAGACACACAAGCATTTGTATAGTGTAGTATAGTAATGATAATCGTAACTCCCATGGTTTTGGTAGTAGTAAAAATAATGGGAGTAGGAATAGGATTAGGAACAGGAACAAGAATAGTAGTAGTAATTATAATCTAGTATAGTATAGTCTAGTATCCTATAGTGGGTGAAGTCTAGTATTGATTAGTATAATTATAGCATAGCACAGTATAGCAAGATATAGTATAGTATAGTATAGTATAGTATAGTATAGTATAGTATAGTATGGTACGGCAGAGTATATTGTGGTGTGTGTATATATATACACATATGATTTTATATATATACACAGAAAAATATAGTGGAGAGGAGTGGAATGGAATAGCGTAGGCTAGTCTAACCTCGTATAATATAGTGTAACATAGTGTAGTATAGTATAGCATAGCACGGTATAGTGTAGTATACTCTAGCACAATTCGCACAGCAATTGTGAAGCCAAAAGGACGGAGAATAGAAGCTTTTGACATGGATTGGAGAGATCCACGGTTAGGTTGAATCCAAACTAAATGTTAGATGTTAATGGTTGCATTGTTACACCCCACAGCAGCCAGTTGCGAAGCCTAACTAACAGGAAGCTTCACGCCCTGGGGTTTAGCGGTTAGGCTTTAATTGTAATCGGATGAAGTCTTGGATGTTAACAGCTCGGGATTAAGTTTGTTTTCCAGCTTGCTATTTTTGAGCTGTTTATTTTCCTGTTTGACAGTTTCTTTAGTGCTATTCGATACTGTAGAGAACCTTAAATATGGAGTATGGCATATGCTTCGTTTCCAACCGCCAGTTTCCCGTTTTCCTACTCTTGAATGGGGTGCCTCTTCTGAGTTTGACCGGCTGCGTCTTGGACGTATGTTTATGAACTAGGCACAGGCGTTACTTTCCAATTCTGATTGTTTGCAATTTCCAACCTTCCACATTCCCGAAACAAAATTTCAGTAGTGTTGCAAACCCCCCATGCTTTGTCTTTCCATGCTCCATTTTCCAATGTTCCAACTTAACGATTTTTTATTCCTGCAAAAATAGCGAGTAACCGTTGGCTGGGATTTAAAGGGGAAACTTGTTTTTCAAATGTTGAACACGAAGACCCCAAAAAACACATTTTTCTGGATTGATCAGGCCGTGAGACTCAAGAGTCAAATGTTAAAAAGCACAGGTGCCTTGAATATTTCTGTGACGTTGATAGTTTTGAGTCTTCGCAACTGGTTCCAAAGCGCATGAAGTTCCCCCAGTAGTTGTCCTTCATCATATGCGGGAAGCATGACATGTTTCAAATCGTTGTCCTTCACTACTCGATGCGCTCGCATGCGCGCTGAAGGTTTCTCTGGCCAAGGAGCATTATTGGAGTGGATTTTCGAAACTGCTTCCAGAGTGCACGAGGTTCTTCCGGCAGCTGTCCTTCATCATGTCCGGGGCACATGACAGTCTCTTCCGGCAGTTGTACTACGTTAGTCGGTGCGATAAGTAGGCAAAGAATTAAGAGTCGAGTTGGGCAGCCCGGCTTCACAACAACAGGATTAACAGATGTGCTATGAAACAGAGATGAAGTGCTTTAAAACAAATGCGGCATCATGGAATTTTCGCAGCGATGGTGGGGGCGGACGGAACAGCAGAGGACCGGAACCGAACGAACAAAACAGCCAAAGATGTCCTCACTAGTCCAGACTCCGGAGTAGTGTTGAAAGTGTTGTTTTTTTTTGCTTTGCTTCGTTTGGTTTCTGTGGTTTTGGTTAAGAAGGCATGTTTTAAAGCACAGGCCGTGTTTCAAAACACAGACGTCAACACGAGGAGTCTAATATATATACACACACACACGCCTGTCGAGAGCATGCAGAAAGGACTGTTGGCCGGGAACAAGTCCCCAAACTAGCCCTGAACCTATATAAACGAACATCCCGAACGGTACCAACCAGCAGTTTCATCTGAAGCTGTATAAACGAACATCCCGAACAGGTACAAAGCCGCAGTTTCCATCCCACGCAACAGTCCTTTCTGTATTAATTAGTGTAGAACCAGGTTCGATCTGGTTCTGTGGAACGAGACTGTGCTGGAGGGCCAGATGGAGTACTGTCTCCCACCTCCACCTGCTACCACACCGCGGAAAGCTGAGAGAAGCCAGAACAGAAAACAGTTTCCCGAAGAGTCTGTGGGCTTAGATCGTCAGGCCTTGCACGTGCTTGCTCATCATGAGGCCCATGCTGAGCGCCAACGAGGATGGCTGGAACACTCCTGGTGCCGGAACCTCGGAGGGGGCAACCTAGAACGAAGTGCAAGACAGCCCACCCAAGTTTGCAGCATTCCTGCATCTTCAGGGCGGCAACATTCTTCTGACAGGGGCTTCTGGACGTCAAGTTACCTGACGGTGGCTCAGAACACTTACGTGCTGCTCATGTCGATACACCACCCACGGGATGCAACGAGGTTGGACAGTCATGGCTATCGTCATTGGGACTTTGCAAGAGCCCTGCAAAGAGCTGATTGAGCTCAAGTTCTGTCTGAAGCCAGATGCCGTGTGCCAAGGTTGATCCAGAAAGCGTAGTCCGGCATGGTCGTGTTTGCTTGGGGAGCTGCAGCGTCAAGAGACCGCAAGTGCGTGGAGTAGCAAGCTTTCCAAAGGAACTTGCTCCGGGCTGCTGCCTTGTCTGCTGGAGATCATGAGGTGTCAGATGGGTGCACCGCTCGCATCTGATCCTATGCATGCTAATGACGGGGGCTGAAGCGTCAGCCCTGCCAAGACGTCCATGGGCCCATGGGCAACCCATGCTGTCAAGGCCTGTTAACGAATTTGTGTACAGAAACCGTGTGGCTTCAGGGCCAAATGCGGAAAGAAAGCCAGAGCAGGAAGGCTTGAGACTTCAGTGAGCCAGTCAGTAGTGTGTGGCGGAGTGGTGCGGCATTATCGGACAGTCACTTGCTCCGCTCGTTTTCATGCCATGCTTCTTAATGCGAGTGCTGATGCTGCCTGATAGATGCGTTCACGTCCGCACGAGGCTGCAAAGATATGTGACAAGGTGGTCCCAACACTACAGAGCCCGGTGGCAACACAGTTAGCCTGGTGACGCAGGCAGCTGTCCTTCGGTCATGCCCTGCAACAAACTGTTTGAGCACTGCCATCAACAGTTCCGTCAGCGAGTTGTAACTGTCTCGTCGCAGGCAGTGATACAGCCACTCATCCTTGCTTCCTGCTGTCAGCAAATTGCCTGAACTCAGAGTCACGCATGATGAGTCTGACGTTCGGCTGCATCCTCGGTCATCCCCGGTCTTGATATATGATCCCAGCACAAATCGATAGCTCTAGGACACAAAAGAAACATGTTGAGGTGTACTACTTGTACCTGGAGCCTGATGATATGTACACATGATTGCACATGCATCCATATCGCTGTAGCACGGGCCTCGGGTTTGCCATCGGCAGTGTTCATCATCGTCTCCCTGGGAAGATCCTTAGATGGGATCAAGATGGGAGGCCTGTGCGGTTTGTTTTGTCATTCCGCTGCCACTGTCCCTGATCTGCCTCATGGCCCGGGATGCCGGAGGCTGTGCGGCAGCGTTGGAGCACTGAGCTCGGAGACGTAAGCTCGAGAGACCTGGTGCCTGCCGGGCGGGCGTGATCGCATTCCTAGGTCTCGGTGCTGGTCAGGCTGTTCCTTTTCTTGGTGGACTCGGCCGTCTTCGCGTACGGAGCAAAGTTAAGGGTTGCTCACATTTTTGTTGGATCGTGTCTGATTCACTGACTTGAGGATCTCAAGCAGTGGAGAAGGTCCCTGCTTGTGTGCTTGCACGTGTGAACGTGCCTTGCGCCCTGCGCTACATGGACAAAAGCATGAAATCGGCATCATGAGTCCTCAGACGAACGGCTCCCAGCGAAAAAGAAGTAACGGTCACATCATCTTCTTAGACAGCTCTTCTTGAGCTTTGCTTGCAGAGTAAGTTCCTTTTAAGACAGCTCAGCTCAGCTCGGGGGGCGTCCACAATGGCGGAGCCCGAGCCAACGGAGGAGCTGCCGCCAATCGGCGGCGACCCGCACAACGCCGTGCAGATGAGGTCACTGCAAAACCAAAGTTCCGCCCCGAGCTTCCCTCTTTTGCAATTTCAAGGCCGGTGCGAACTACATACGGTGAGGACCCTCAAGGGACCGTCTTGTGGACTTGGCTCCCAAAGTACGTAACGAATGAATGCATGGTTCTCCTGCTCGAGCGAGATGGGTCAGCAAAGCATGTCGTAGAGGTTCCGCACTGCATCCTAGAATGGATCTTCAAACTGCTTACCTCCATCACGTCGTCGTGCATCCTGCAAAACACTGGAGCCAGGACATTCCCGCAGGCTGGCATGGGGACATGCTCAACATGTACCATACAACAGCAATGCAATGTCTGACACCTTCCGACAATTGTGGAAGGTGGTTATGTTGTCAAGATGGCTGATGCCTTAACAAGACTCCTCAGACACCGGGATGCCATCCTGTTCATGAGCCCACAAGATGTTAAGGCCAAGTCGGCACCTCTGTCGGATTTGAAGGCCGTGGCGTATACTCATTGTTCGTAGGTCGTTGGACCTTGCTATAACATGATGCTTGGAAGATTTCAAAGGCGGCGATGGCGCAGAAGCTCAGCATCTCCGAGGCCCGCGCCCGCATGCAAGAGACCCTCCGAGAGAAACATCGTCGCGCGGCCTTTGTACCGAAGAGGACACGATCACCTTTGCCTACGAGGGCGAAGAGATGGACGAGAAGAAGACCATCAAGGACTGAAGCGTACGGGTGATGCCATTTGCGGCTATCTGCACTCCTGCCAATCATTCACACCCAAAGGTATTAACTTGCATGTTCGCAGCCGCCCGCGTTCCGTCTCTCCATGTAAGCATCGAACACCCTTGGCGCCATGCTAAGAATCATTTGTTCAATGCAGCTTCCAGTCCGAAGCTGCGCAGCTGCCATTGGCTTTCAAAGAGTGGGTCCACGATTTCGATTTGTGACCTCCACGGCTCCGTTATGGGGCACCTCTCCAGAGAGGACAATGGAATCCCTGAGCCGGGACCGGCTGCTCGGCGTGCCGGCGCCAGGGTGGAGCTCCTGCCAGACGCCCAAAACATGGCGGGTCCCGGACTGGAGCCGGGAGCCGGGAGCTGTCTCCCTCTCTGCCAGGTTCTTGATTCGAGCTGGTGTCGAAATCGGCGCCCAGCGCGCTCGTCGAGAGGTGGGAAATCAGTAGGAAGCAGTTGCAAAAGTCTCGGTCAACCATTGCGTGCGGGCGCTTGGCACAGGCAGCAGAGGCGGCAGAAGAAGCAGAACGTCTTCGCGTGGAAGAGGTCCAGCCTACTTCCTACAGCGTGTGCTGCTGCTAAAACTGCTTTCAAGGAAGCGCTCAGGAGGAAGGAAGAGGTCCGGCATCTAGCACGGGTCTCGATGAGGCGGAGCACGTAGTATGCTTTGCAGGAAGAGAGGCGAGTCAAAATGGAAGAGGAGCAAAAAATGGCAGCCAAAAGAAAGGCTGACGCGCGGTCCTCAGCTTCTGGTGTGGTGAACTGTCAGTAGCAGTGGTGGAGTTTGCTTTCTTGATGCACTGTTGCCATGCTGTGCGGTGCGGTGCTGTGATGCTCTGCCAGGCGGAGGCAGAACTCCGACGACAGGCCAGGCAAGACTGGGATGCCTGGCTGCACTTCTTTGTGTTTTGCTCGCTTCCTTTCGCTCAAGGAGGAAGCACGCAGAAACAATCGATGTGTTCTACGCTGTTTAGAAATCGGGGGAGGTGGTGGCAAGGACAGCCGTGCCAATTTACGCAACCAGAAGGCTCATGCTTTGATTGGCCTACACGTGCCACAGGAGCTAGTAACTGCGAGCAACCTGACCGTCATGGAGGTGCAGGGTTGCTTGTGTTGTTTTTTGTTGTGGTGTTGACTTGTGTTCAGTGGCCTTATGGAACTGTTCTGCTGAGCCCACATCCTCGGTTCTGTTGCTGTGTGCGTCGAGGTTTGCCGTTCACGTCCTTGGCGTCCCCGGAAAGCCTTGCTTTCCAGTCCCAAAGCTCGACTGGCGGCACCTTGCTTGTGCGCCCCTCTCGCTGCGATGCCGACTGATGCATCTTTGCCGTCGACCCCTCGAACTTGTGTTGCGGGTGAACGACCTCGCTGCATGTTTTGTTCCTTCATGGATTTGATCCTGCCTCCAGTCTGCCGATCACTGTACAACTAGGATGCAGCTTCACGCCTTCTGGTCACTTCTGCTGTACTTTAACTCCTTACTTCTTCTCGCGGGCTGCGTTCTTGTCTTTCGTCCAAGCTCGCTTTAATCGGTCACAGACAGAAGGATGCTCAGCATGCTGGAAGCTAAACCACGTTCCTTCTGCCTTGTTGGAGCATTCTCTAAATGACTTGCCTTGTCAGCTTGTCTCGCCTAAGTTGAAGCGGAAGCTGTGTCTGTTCCCCATCGAGATTTGCAGCAGCTGGAACGAATGGTCACTTCAACTGGAGCTGGCTCCGTGCAACATCGTGCAACATGTCAACACAAGGGCTCACGCACGGGCCTTCACGATGACACATCGTTTCCCACTTCGTGAAAGTTCAACTTCCACTTCCAGCAGAGCATCTCTTGTCTCTTTTGCATTCTCGGCAAAAGCAGACTAGATCACTGGAGATCGGTAGCAACTTGTGTGGCGATGCCACCTGTGAAAGGTTGCTCGCCAGTTGTGCAGAGAGTCCGTGTCTTAGCGGTGTATGTTTCTCTTTTTTCCGAGCTTGTTCTACGGTGAGGGATTGATGCTACTTGCAAGGCTGAACATGCTCCGAGATGAGGAGCATCAAGGTGGAATTGTGCTTCTCCACAATGGCCAGCCACTTCCAGGAAGAAACGAATGCTCAATGGCAGTATGCCATAGCATGCCCTAACACACTCATGCAGGACGTCAGACTCTTCAGGATGCGGGCATACGGGATAACGATGAGGCCACTTGCCGTGATAGGAGCCTGCCGCAAATGAGTCCCAGTCCTAAGTATCCTGAGATTCGGACCAGGTGTATTACTTCTGGGGAGAAGGCGGTGAAGCCGTAGCGGAGCTCGGATAGACCGCTGAAAGCTCAAACTTGTTGCGCAGATCCCGGCCTTGTAAGAAACTCCGGGTGTACGTGGAAAAGCCAGATGTGCTTCGAGTGTGCACATGCGCTTGTTTTTGTTTGCAGCGCATGAGTGAAGGACCTGCGTTGCTGCAAAAAGTCCCGCTCATTGCATGCCTCTGGTGAACCACATGTTGTCGAGATTCCGGGAAGAGGGGAACCCAGCTCGCATGCAGGCAGCAAGTGTCGAAGCTGAGGTGTGTGGAGCTTAGAAATCAAATGGCATCAATGTGAGAATGATTGTGTGGATCGCCAAGACTGGTGCTGTGAACTCCCGTGCATGTCTTGCACTGCATATCAACCTTGATCAAACACAGGTTACTAGGTGTCGTCGATCTGTGGGTATCAAAAGCACATTTCAGCTTTCTAAACGGAAGTCTACTGGACTTGGAGGAGCCGCAAGGAACAAACATATCATGTCATATCATAGCATTGATGCCCTGTGTCTGGATTGCCGGCAGAAGACGGCCCTGAAGTGGTTGTGTTGATTTAGAAAAACTTGAAACTTCTCGACAAGATTGATCAATGCAGCAGGTTCCTGAAAACTTTGTTTTTCGCACGTGCAGGGCTCAGACGTCAGTCTGTTGCCCGTCAGTACTCCCTACTTTCACAACAGAACTACTTTTGGGGTGATCTGACGCGAATGCTCCCTACAAGTTCAGAATTTATTTAGAAGACATCGCCATCGTGTTCCATCTTGACAGTATGGTTGCACTTGGAGCGTTATCTATCCATTCACAGAAGAGTGGAGCAAGAATGAGTTACTCGAATTTGGGATACCGTAGGGATGGAGAAAAAACATTCTGCATGTGACTATAATTCGGAGGCTTGTCAGAAACCGGTAGTTGCGAATAAAGCTGCGAAAGAGTCGGTATTTTCTTAGCAGAGTATGCCAGAAGTAAGAAAAGAACCATGGAGCGGTAAACAGTAATTCCCATGAGCGTGGGAAGAGATCCATGGGACACAAGAGGTTTTTGCCAATCTGGAACCAGTGACAGCCTGAGAGACTATAGTTCAAATTTTCATACTACCGTACCAGGATACACTTAACTTAAGCACTTGGCTGGGAACCGGCGTGAGATCGTAGCCTGCACACAATCTACAGGTACATGGGTGAGCGATCTCGGGGGCTCCTGAAACATGTTTGGAAAATTGACAAACGCGTGTCTCTAATTTTTTTGTCACAAGTGGAGTGGGACGTGATGTGAGCCATGGGGAAATGCATTGATTCATTTGTCTCCCGGCCTGCACGGCGCCTGCGGTGAGATGTGAGCTCCAATCGCTGAGTTCAATCGGTCTCACGAACTTGCGTTTACGAGGCGCGCACTCAGCCAGGGGCGCCGACTTACAGCTTCCGTTGAAGTAACTTCGCTACCGACGCATCTGTCAGCTGTGTTGTGTCTTCATGTATGCACCGACCGGGTGCCAAGAGGATCCAAGAGGGTTGGGAGACGTTGTGCAGTACTCGTGTTACGCTAGCCGTCCGTCCTACATCTTGCCGCCTGGCACTCCGAACCCAAGCTGGCACACAAAAGAGGGGAGCAAACGCTTGGCTTTCAAGACATCGAGGGAAGAAGTGTTCGAATTGAGTGGCTGGCTGTTGCAGAGCCAAGCCCTCCCTGAACATGTTGCATGACAGCCAGGATGTGAACCGACCTGTGACTCCTAAAACTTTCTGTCGTCAAGCGTACTGTCAAGCGTTCGCACGTACAGCAGCGTCGGCTGAGTTCAGGGAGGCCGAAAGCGCCTGGACAGACCAGGACTTCGCTTGTCGCGAGGGAGGAGTTGTCGGCCCACACCAAGTATTGTTGTGTCTCAGTCTGAGTGGGTATCGACATCAAATCGGAAGCATGACTCACGTGATGTTTGCCTCAGCGCTGATAATTTCGGACAAGGGCGGCAGCTTGCAAACAGCTTGTTTTTCTGCGCATGAATAACCCTGGAGGGTCACCGGAAAATGCCGATTCTAATTCTAATACTGTCCTGTCCTCTACTGATTCAGCTTCAATAACCACTTGAGACACACGGGCCGTTGCCCTTTGCTGGGCTTCGACCAGGAGCGGTCATTGGAGAGTCGTCTGAGCAACACCGGGTCGATGATGCCACGATGGCCCGGGACATTGCGGACACTCAGTGGATTCCCTTTTTTTGGGAGTCGGGTGATGAGCACAGGGCCCATGATGCTGCTGACGCCGGCCTCTAAGCGAGCTGTGCGCGAATTGGCAACCTCAGTCTCATGAAAACCTTCAAGCTGGCCTCTGTTGGGAGAGTAAAATTGTCGAAACACGATGGCCTTGGGACTGCGGGGGTGTCGTTTGCGACTCCGATGACACACCCGGAACCGCATGCTTGGCAAGGGTTGTCCATCCACGCGGCGGCTGTCGCCTGCGTTTCAAGTTCTTGCAAAGCGGTCTGCTTGCATGTTCCTTCATCATTCTGTTTCGTTTGAGCTGCAGAATATAATAAACAAGCAGGGAGCTTCAGCCCTCGTTGCGCCTCCTCAGTGTTTGGCTTCATTCAGGCCATGCAAGCCGCTGCAAGAGACGTCCAAGCGGCAGCAAAAGAAACAGGCTAGCAGCCAGTAGCATGAATCGTACCCACATCCCTGAGCTCAGCTGGCAGGTCTTGCGAGACGCACGGCAAGAGAGGAAGGGCCAGAAGAAGCTTCAGAAGCAGGCTCCGTCACATGTCGCGCCAGGCCGTGGCGCCCTGCTACTTTAGCAGTGATTTGCCAGACAGGTTGAAGCCTTGGAAGCAGCATTGGCGGCGTTGGATGGATGTCTGAAAGCGCATCTGGGAGACGTCGGACATGACAGAGCGGACAGGGCGACGCGTGATGCGCTACTGGAAGCGTTTGGGGCCACAGGATGCCGTTACCAAGAACTGCCACTTGTTCATGGGCCTTGCCCTGCCGAAGGCTTGCGTCTCCTGGGTTCCTGCCTTCTTCGACCGCAACGCTACAATGCCAAATTTCTCCCACAAGAATATTCGCTCCTGCACAAAGTCTGGAGTCTTTTCCGTGGGGACACTAGGAGATGTGGAGTGCTTGACATCGGAGCTGGCAATGCCAACTGTGCGGTCCTAGCTGCCGCGCTGCTTGGGTTAACAGTGATCTGTGTCGAGCGCGAGTCCCCAAGAAAGGAGTTGCGTGCAGAGGAACAACTCCCAACAGCATTGAAGGGTAAAGTGATTCGCATCGAAGCAGACATCGCTGACTTCGACACCAGTGCCCTAGCCAGCCTGGCCTGCAGACACGACTTGGACAGATTCGTGCTGCTTGCCAAGCACCCTTGTGGGATCGGCGTTGATAGGTCCATAGAGATGGCTGTCCAGCTGCGACGATCATCCAGATTGCCGGCAAGTGCGCCGCAGCCACCAATTCTGCTTGGGGTCGTTATCGCAACTTGCTGCACAAACAAACTGAGCCTGGACGATTTCAGGGAGTCCAGAGTGGAAGAGTTCTGTGCCATGTATGCGGATCCGACAGGGACAGGCTCCAAGACTTTGGCTTTGGTCAGAGCAGTTGAAGTAATGAGTCGGTGCAGTGCCTGGCGAAGCGCATCAGAAAGCCTAGGAAATGCAATCACCAGCCAGCAAGTGTCTTGGGCAGAACTCTTCGAAGACCATCTGCAATCCCTCCGCCTGAAGCGCTTGTCGACAGCCTTCGGCACCTCTGTGGAGGTGCGCTTTGCACCTCGGGAATGTACGCTCCAGGATAGGTGCCTCCTAGCTGCGGAAAGCTCCGTGCCCGAGGCGATCTACGCGTCGTCGGATCCCGCATTTCTCCAACAACTCGCGCGGGGCGTGCGGGAGCTTTCCGAGGCGGCGGGTGGTCCATTGGACTGCAGGCCCAAGGGCCTGAAATCCGCGAAATACGACTTCGACTACACGGACGACTAAGGAGCCCGGAGGTCGCCGCTTTTGCACCGCAAACGAAGCCACGGAATCACCATGCAACGCCAAGTTCATGTCCGCGGAGAAGCATTAACTCTACCCTCGCCCATCTCAGGGTCAACTTGGATGACATGTCCTTGTACACGTGCAGAGGCAGCAGGGGGCCCTCAAAGCGAAGCTGCACTGATCCAGAAGTGCCCGGCATGCTTAGCAGCAGCCTAATTGCAGCCAAAAACAACACTCAAACTCGTGCAGAGATTCGTGCAAAAGCGGGCTGCACGAAAGGCTCTCGTGAGAGCAACGGGCTAGAACCCATAGACATGATGGAAGGATGACATGACTTCTGAAATGCTGCTCGCAGTTTGACAGGGTATTTATCGACCTCATGCTGCAGAGCTGAACAGCAGACACAGCCATGTCGCAGACACAGCCAGGCTGCCGGAGGGCTCCACAGATTCGCCCGAATGGAATTGTGTACTCATGGGAACACTTGAACCGTACAATTCCAGAAATCGTAGTGTTCTGAAACGAAGGGGTGACAGTAGGGATGCTGTCATGGTCAGCCTACGATCTTCGTCTTCCGACTCTGCGAGTGACGGTCGCAGCCGCCATTCCCAGCTCGAGCCGGAAGCCTGGTCTGCGGTCTGCGAAGTGACCTTTTACCTTTTGCCGTGCCATGCGCTGCAGGCCAAGGCTCCTCTGCTTCAAGTTTGAGCACTTGAAAGCTCTGAGGCCGGCTTTTAAGCTTCGCGCACGCGAGACCCTGCGATCGGACGATGGGACAGTGATGCGATCGGGAGCGGGCAGCCAGAGCCGTCCCTCATTCCAACAAGCTCCTTCACTCTTTGACCTGAATCGAGTTCTCGCCTTTGCCCTTTGAGCATCTCAAGCTCCCAGGCATTTGCCCTTAGAAGCTCTTCAGCACGTGCAGGAACGGAGTGTCACCTGTCAGCTGCCAGCGAGCCCAAGCGCGAGCCCACCAGGTATCAGATCTCAAGCTGCAAAGCACAAGCGAGCAGTCCTCATGGGAGCATCAACAAAGCCTCACCCACACGGTCAAGCTGTCTTTGCACTGCTGCTAAAGTTCGTTAAGGTTCAGGCATGTTCATGCGGCTATCAGCATCGGCACGGTGCGATGTTCAGCTTGCAGTTTGCAGTGTGACATGACCTAACTTGACGGGGCAGGTCTCGAGAGATCCGACGTCGCCTTGGTGCAGCGAGCTTCTGAGACATCGCCAGTTTCGGCTTTTCCACGCACAGCAAATGCGCAAGCTGATCGGCGCCTGGGGAATCCGTACGTAGTGAGCAGGATTTACTGGGCTCAAAGCAAGAAGGGAGAAGGCATCTCAAGAATTCGAGACATGGAGAAATGTCGTGCGCCGAAGGCCCTGCGCTGCCATGCCACGGGGCTTGCGGAGATTACGTACACGGACGAGGCTTGCCCTGGACATGCACCGGATTTAGTCCTAGTATCTTGCTCTTGCCTCTGGTGTTCATCGTCGCTATGGCATCAGAACCTTCCTTTGTTGTTGTACTACAGGCACTCAGCAGCGTCCTGGTAATCGCAGTCTACTGTGCAGGATTCGCAATAACACGAGCCACTTACAGCAGCATCAATTCATGAAACTCTCTAACAGGCACTTCAGTAGTCTGTTACAATCTGGAAGAACTCTCCAGTGAGGGCTGCGCGCTCGACCCGCCATCAGATGGGACATGGTTGAAGCCTCAGCTTGCAAGAACAACGTTTGCCTCTTCCGTTCCCCATTTCCAACGAGGCCGTCTGACAGAGCAGACCGATCTGACGGCACCCCGAAGCTGTTTGGATGAGTTTAGGAGTGCAAAGGGAAAACCTATCTCTCGCCATAGGCGCAGCCAGCTCCGAGAACGAGGCCGAGGGACGCATGCATGGCAGTGTCCTAAACGGCATTCCTTCAGGCATCTGGCTCGGAGGTGGGCAGGGTCCTGCAGTCCTGCATACTGGGAGTGGTCGTTTTCATGCACGGTCAGGAGCACGGGCAGCCCGGTGCAGAAGACGCACGCTGCTGGTTCTTATTCAGCCTACTGTTACACACGTGGCTGCAGCGTGCCGATGTAAGATCACGAAGCAGGGGACACCAAATGGGTGCTTGGAATCTAAGGAGCTTCGGACTCGCAGGCCGGTGGGAACAGACGTAAACCCGACAGTCTTGCACAGGGAGACATTTGATGTAGAGCTCATGGTTGCCCGTGCGGAGCTTCGACGTTCCATTGATTGGAGATGAGAAGTTTGCACTTAAGAACTGAAGAGACAACTCTGGGCTGGTAGCATGGAGAGTACATCATGAAGGCCGTTTACGTTGCTTCGCAAGTGGATCCAGGAGACAAAAACAAAACATCTCACCTGGAGGTGACCTTTCCCCAGTTTGGTTGCGTTTGCCTGATTCTGCAAGCTTTTCTGCATCGCAAAAGTCGCCCTCGGACTCGAATTTGTTCACTTAACTTACTGCAAGAAATGGTCAGGACTCTCCTTATTTGTAATTCCAGTGCATCTGCTGGGCAGGTCTTTTGTGCTTTGCGCGCTCTGGGTCAGCCGAGCAAGATCCAAGTCAGCCATGTGTCCCGGCGCTCAGCTCTGGGATGTGAAGCAACGGAATGCTTTACCATCAGAGTTTGCTCATCTGGTCAGGTGCAAGCAGCTACTCGCTGCAAACCTTCAAGTGCTGGAAATAGCCTGTGTCGATCCGCTAGCATTGTGACTCTGCTGAAGATCCACTTGTCAAAAACGTGAGCACACCGGGTGCTGGTGCCTGGAGGTACCTTATCTGTTACTCTTCGGCCAAGCTTGCTGTTGCGGAAGCCCTGGTGCGAGACGGGCATGGCGTGCGCCCAGTGACGGAGGCAAGGAGGCTGGTGAAGCTTTGCAGTCAGAAAATGCGTTCGAAAAGGTGTATCCTGGACCATCGGCCTCGGTCTTGGCGGCTGCCCGACGCTTTTTGGTGAAGTCAGAGAGAGTCAGAGCAGAGCAGGGTCACACGTGAAAGCCTCGCCAAGGCCGGCCTGAGCAGCCTCGCCATCGCGCAGCCCAAAGCTCGGCCTCAAGACCTCGCCATGTTCGCGGGCATTTGGGTCGAGGAGCCTGCGCACCGACAGCAGTATAGGGTGCGTCCAAACTTAGCTGCTTTCTCAAGCCGCCTAACTGCTGCCACCTAGAATCGAGCACTCTTGTTTTGGGCTTCCTCAAGTTCAGCACAGTCGCCCACCGGTTGACGACCCATTATCAGCCCGCTAGCGCACAGGTATCTGGACGGGAAGACTCGCACAGATGTTGGGCACACACGAAAAATCACGTGAAGGGACGGTGCCAGTTCGACCCCGAAACCTCAAAACCTGTCAGTCCGGCTTGTCGAGTCAGCCTCGTAGCGTGCGAGGCGCTTGAACGTCTGGAATGTCGAAACGGCAATGCTCTCCTCATGCAATTCCTGTATAGTCCTGTCTTGGTAGACTGGTCTGACCACATATCAGTGGTTTTGCCGATCAACAAGAGGGAAACTGTAGACCAAGTTTCACCATCGTCGCAGGATGGTATATGGTCTGCTGATTCCGTTGGTGATGAAGGCTTGCATTTGCAAAATGCCTGCCGAAGCGAAGAAAGCCCAATAGCCAGGTGCTAATGACGACTCCGCCGGCTTAGATGACCCAGGCCAAGGTCGAGATCTTAGCTCAGTCGGGACAAGCAAGGCGTGCTTGCCTCTGGAAACTTGTGCGGCTTCGATACCCATGAGATGCAAACGGAGAGTAAAACACGACTTGGGCAAGACAACATCAGCGCAGACAAGTACTGTGACAGTACAGACGAAGTTACCGGGCTGTCTTTTCAAGTTTCATGTTAGGTCTTCAACCACAGCCGACATTACCCAACAGCTACTCAAGTTGTCAAGTAGACACAAGCAATACAGAACCCTGCAGGATGGAGGGAACCGTGCAGTGCCCTTTCTGCATGTGCTTGAGCCAAGTACGTTAAGGAGTCGAACCATGCTAAAACGCTCGTGAAAACCCACCGGTAATGTTATTAGACGACAAGTATGAGAACTCCCAGGGGGTCCAGCATGTGTCTGCTACAGTATGCATGCACTCCCCCGTAGCTAATCAAGTTAAAAAATCTTCAACCCGCTCACTGGCAGCATGGAAAACTCAAGCGATGCGAAGGTGCAACTTGCACAGACGAGAGTCCATTCTTCTCACCAAGCCATTGTATCCAAGAAAGCCAGCAAAATCTGCCCTTTTTCCGCTTGCGGTTCCCTGATGTTCTCATCATCCTTTTGGTAGGGCGGCTTTCCCGATGCACTGCTGCACAGCTCCCCAGAACAGAAGTGGCAAACGTGAGGATTTGTTAGTAAAACCTGAGGAGTGACAGTTCCTTCACATTGCTTGCACAGAAAAGGCAGCATACCTAACTTATTCAGGCAAGTTGAGCAGAGTTGACCTAAGACAGCGGCATCAGTCATCAGTCAGTGCATGAGCTTCGATTCGGTCGTCACTCCCCGCATCGAACGCCAATTTGTATGCTCATCCACAGCATGCAGACACGTTTGCTGTCGAGAACGTTCACGTTGCCTTAAAAACCGTGGAAGAGGCACGAGCCACTGAAGATACTGAACCAAATGCCCGCAACATCTTGAACAACACTTAGTCAGGGATCAGCCCTGCGTGCGAAACACTTCACATGGCAGTTGCTTCGGCGCACAAGCCGAACGGCACAGACAAGGTCACCTCCCGCCCTCGGAACGGGCTTTCCACGGGTCGAGGAGTGCGGCTTAGCGTGGCTCTGCCTGGGCGAGTTGTGCGATGCGAGCACTCAGGAGACTACGCTTCGTGAGCCGTCGTGGCCTTCTCGCAGAGGTGACTCGGAGAGACTCGAGTCGAATCCATGAGCTGTGAGTCAGCCCTCAGGCGCATTTTGGCGAGTCATTCAGAGTGATAGCGGGCTCCTTTGCTTTGGCAGCCGGGCAGCATTTGCTTCCAGCAACAGAGCCGGGTCGATGGTCGTCGCACGGGTTGTGAAGATCTGTAGGAAGACAGCACCTTCGAGCCGAAGGACGACGTCAAGGAGGTGTCCCGCCAGATCCTGTCCTTGCAAACAAACAGTTCTTTGTGCACGAGGGCGGCCCGTAAAGCGCAAACCAAGTCCAGCAAGCGGACCTTGTAAAGTCATCATTCCTGAACAGTGGGGCGCCGTGCAACCATCAGACACCAGCGTCAGGCCGCGCAGGAAGTGCATCTAGAATCTAGTAAGTCTATTGCCGTTTGCTGAGTTTTGTTGTGTAACACACGTGTGTGTGTGTGTAGGAACAAGCGCAAGCGGGCGGCCGAAAAGCAATTTCGGCTCGCCCGTCACTTTGTTCTCAGCTGTCTTTCCCTGCCGCCTCTCGTCGGGTCATGTCTTCTTCCCGACTCACGCCAGTGCTGGAGGCCGCCGCCGCCCCTGCGTCGCCTGTCGGGGCGGACGGCTCCGGGGCCTCGCCTGGCGTGGGTCTGGACTTCGGCCCGACCTCGGCGCCTACTACGTCGGCGCCTGGTGGCTTGGATCTGGACAGCCTGGACGGGCTTGAGCCCACGCCTCTCGGGGCGCCCGGCACCATGGGCGTCTTGCCCCCTGAGGCTCTGGCGCCGGGGGGTCAGGGCTCCGACTTCGTCGACTTGCTGGGCTTGGAGCTCGACGACAGTCCGGTCCCGTCTGGCCCTCCCCTCTCGGCGGGAGGCCACGACCGGGGCACTCAGACCTATGAGGCCCACTTCATTCGGTCGTTTGTGGCGGGCCTCTCCGTCATTGGCTTGGCGGCCGCCATCAGGGCGCTCTCGCCCGAGGACGCCTCCAACCTGAGGGCGGCTATGGCCGAAGGCGGAGGCCACGCCTGACCAGGACACCGCGGCCGGTGACGGGCCGGGCCCTTTGGCGACCTCCCCGGTCCTGACGGCGGCCAAGCCTAAGGCTGCGGCTAAGGCCCCTCCGCCGCCATTTCTTGAGCCGGACACGACTGAGCCGCCAGCGCCGATCTTCGGCTCGCCGGCCAAGCCACCGCCAGTGCCCTTCCCGCCGAGGCCGGCGGAATTCCCCAGCAGGGCCTTTGAACATGGCGGCGCAGATGGCCCCTACGCCTGCGGCCGCCAGCAGCTCCACTGCAAAGGCCGTCCTGAAGGCGCCGCCGGTGTTGGAGCAGGAGGCGCCAGGCGCTTCTACAACGCCTCCGTCGGCTACGGCGACTTCCTCTGGACCTGCGCCGCCGGCAGCCAGGCCGAAGAAGGCTGCTCCGCCTGAGCTCCAGGGGCAGGAGCCAGACGCCCACCGCCAGGAGCACCTTCGGCGGGAGGCCTTTATCCGGCAAGAGCAGGCCGTCAGGAGCCGGGCGGGGCTCCGCCAGCTGCCCCAAGACGCGGACTACGACACCGCCCTGGCCGCCAGCATAGAGCGGGAGCTGGCAGAACAGCGCGCCATGGGCCCACCGCCGGCCCAGCAGCCTACGGCAGCCGAGCGCCAGGCCACACAGGCGGACAGGGCGTCAGGACCCCCACCAAAAGAGGCCCATCCGGCACCTCGCCGGGGCGGTGGTGGTTGAGGATACTCATCCGCCCGGCGTCCGGTCGCCCCATTGAGTCGCCGTGGCAGGCCTATCTCCGTGCAGAGGCCGCCGGGACGGTCCAGGGGGCGGCTTCCTCTTCGTCTACGGCGCCACCTCCGCCCAAGTCGTCCTTCCCGCCGCTAGAGATGGCCGGTCGAGGGCGCCACGGCTTCGGCAGCCGGAATCGGGAGCAGCGGTCCCACAGACACCCCCGCCAGGCAGCTTGGGATGAGTTTCGCTTCCCGCTGCACGAGCCAGGCGCGTCTATGGCCACTACGCCTCTGCCGCCGTCCCTCCGCAGCTGGGGCCAATTCTTGGGAGGCGGCTGTCGCCCTGGAGCAGGCGATTGGCGCCGGGGCAGTGAACCCTGAGAGCCGCAGTCGGTGTCGCCGTCCTCCGCGCCTTGCCGGGGCACGTCAGGGGCGGTCGCCTGCCACGACGCCCGGACAGCCACAACCTCGACTGGGTAGGCTGGTGCTTCGTGGGGTGCCCCGGCCCGAGGTCTGGCCACCTCGGCCGCTGTCCGCACCGCGCCCGCTGCCTGCGACCGGTGTGCTATCCGCCAGTGGGCGGGCGCCCGCACGAGAATCACGAGTGCGACGCCTGCCGGCCGGAGCGTTATAGCGCCTCTCGCCCTTTTGCGGGCTTAGATCCTGACGCCGGGCGCCTGGTTTTTGGAAAAAGAGAGGTCCTGCTGCTCGCCTCGGTGCTCTGCCCTGCCCCCCTTCCCCCTTGCACGGGTTGGTTGCTTGGGGTTGTACGGCTCGAGGGCTCAAGCATGATGGCTTTCGCCGAAAGAGCACTTGCCGCTCCTGGCTCGCGCCGGGGTGCGGAACATCCAGGGTCTGACTCGTGGCCACGACGACTTGGTGGTGGCCGGCCTGCCGTTCGAGGCCCTCGAGGCCATCCTGGCTGCCCCTCCGCCGCCTGGGCGGTGTCGGCTCTGGCCTTGGTGGTGGCCGGCCCCGACAGACCGGACCTGCCGGCTCGGAGGACGGAGGCCCGGGCGTCCCTGGCGGCCGCAGTTGAGGCTGTTCGCCCGGCCAACGTCAAGAGGGCCATCGCCGAGCTCCGGGGCGACATGTTGGCCAAGACGACGCGGGGGCCATACGAGTCACGCCTCAAAACTTGGAACAGGCTCGCCTACGAGGGCGAGGTCGCCCCTTGGCCTATCTCGGCGCACGTCCTCGAGGTCATCGGGGCGGGCTTCAAGAAGGGCGCCTACCGCAGCGCCAAGGAGTACTTTCTCGCCGCCTTCAAGTACCAGGAGCACGAGCTTCGCATCGTCGTCGACCCGCTCCTGCGGCGCCTGGCCAATCGGATCATCCGGTCCGTGGTTCGGGGCCTCCCAGGTTCGCGCCTGAAGGAGGCATTCCCCGTGGACGCCCTGGTGCCGCTGGTCGCCTTCGCCGACGCCGAGCCCTTCGACATAACTCGCCCGGCCCACTCGGTGGATGTTTATGTCATCGCCGTCTTATGCTGCGCGAGATTGAGGTCGCGGCCGCCCGGGTGGGCGA
>CAJNDV010032619.1:0-31075 GCA_905221635.1 Symbiodinium sp. CCMP2456 | reverse complement strand
CCATGGAAATGATCCCTATAAACCAACCAGTATAATGGAATGTCAGAAGGGTTTTGAACGTTGCTCATTCGAGCCTCTGGTAAAACAACCCAGATGGTTCCGCTGCATCACGTGCACCACCTGCAGCGCCATTTTCAGATGTGGACATTGGATTTGACTGGGTATTTGTACCCCGGTTCGGTCCTGACGACCTTGTCGTTCTGACCTTGCTGAAAGAGAGAGAGAAACCGGGTCATAAGTCGCACAGTGAGTTTGTGTTGACCATGTCAGAACGTGCAAGAGCCCAGAGTCACGAGTCAAGTGAGTTCTGGACCGCCTTGAAGCAACAGCGAGGTGGAAGAAGGCAGCAAGGCAGTTGCTCTTCGAAAGATAGCTGCACCTGCCTCAGTGGGCTCTCCTCGGGGCTCGAAGCTCCTGAGCTCCGAGCATCAGGTCGACACCGAGCCGACGCCGCTGCATACGGGCAGCTTCACTTCGCAGCTGGCGTGGCTCTAAAAACCGTCTGTCAGTGCTGCCATTTGCGCCGCTGTTCTCCAAGGTTTCCTCGTCTGAGATGAAAGACATCCCCGAAGGACGTCCCAGGGTTTCCTATGCCTACAGGATGATGAAACCTCGACCCCAGAGTGTAAGCGCAAACCTGAGTCATTGAAATCCCGAAGCGACCAACCCCCAAACTAGAAAGACGCAACACTGATCTCCCTCAGGTTCGTCATTAGCCCACACCAACGTATCTTTTGGAGAAATGGAAGCCCAAAAATCGCTCTCCAAGAAGGGCCTAGGCCCGAGGAGGGGCTCGGCCCGACGGAAAAACGACCCTGCGGTTGAACCGTGGCGACCTCCGCGACCCCCAAAACAGCCAGGCGAAGTCAGCTCGCAAGGTGCGTAAGACCGACCAAGATGGGGCGAAAGCTCAGCGGTCTAACCCGGCCGGGACATTGGCACACAAGAGCCAGCCCTTGTGCGGTTTGCGGCCAACTTGGGCATTGGGAAGGGGGGCTGTAGAAGTCATCCATATCGACACGCGAGCGAGTTATACACGCAATACACGTGCACAACATAAATGTCTTTGAAGAATTACCATGTATTGGTCGACAAGGATCTCCGACGATCAACGCACTTACGGGGAGTCACTACGAGGTTGAGGATTTTTTGTGCTCGGAGACCTGTGCTTCCGCTGTTCAATGTCTGTTCAGGTGCTTGGCCGAACATATTGAGACTGGTGGGAGTGCCAGTGATGGCTAGTTAAGTGGATTCGTGGTGCTGGGTGATCTTCCTGTTGAGCTTGGAACTGTGGGTGCGCGGCAAGATCGGCATGCCCTGTGGTGGTTCCGGCTGTGTCTGCCACCTGCGATGGTGGTGCGAAGATGGGCTCGATCTTCTGCCAGATTCAGCAGGCATTGTAGGCATGACCGGTGGGAGCGAACAGTGATGCTGCTGAAGGTGTCGTGGTGCTGGGAACATCATGTGACGAAATGTTGGCCGGTGGGTGCAATGACGCAGCTGCTTGAACCGACAACACGGCGGCAAGTCGTACCTTGCAAGCTGGTCAACATGGTCCGGTGTTGATAACCTTGCCAGATGCCTTACAACGATATTACAACATGCTGTCGTGTTTGCCAGTCAGCGTGCATGTCCTGTAAAGCACTGCTAGTAGGTAGTCTAGGTACCCTAATTTGGATGGCGCAGGGGCACAGCCTTTTCTGCGGGTACGTCGGGAGACCGTCTCCGAGCGACCTCCCGCATCCATGTCATAGTCCATACGCACTTGCACTGCACAGCCTCAAAACTGCGTACATCCCAGTTTTCGGCTTTAGGGTTTGGTGCGCAGAAATCTTCCAATCCACATGCCATGCAAGCATCAGGAAGCCAACGCGTTCGTTTGAGCACGCCAAAGAAACCAGAGCCAATGTAAAGAGACTTGCAAAGAGGGTGGCGTGGCCTACAGAAGCTTCGAACAAATTTGCGCTGTTGATCTTGTCAGGAACCGTTTGGCGGCGAATATCCCAGAGCGACTCGCACATGGCTGCTGTGGAGCTGCTGACAGAACAGGTGCCGACATGTGCCGACAGTGCCCATAGCCTGAAGATGTGCGCAGCTCCTTTGGCGAGGCCGGAGGTCCTGGTTCCCCACCTCCCTCCAGTGGGTTGAGGGCAGGTGCCTGGATTATCTGTGGCGACTTCTGCTTGCAGGCATGGAAAGCCGCATGAGAAGCCATGCGCCTCTGGTACACACCTTTCGCAGGTTCTCGGGCCACCTCGTGGCGAGGAGCGTGGTCCATACAGGTCCGTTCTGGCTGAGCGTCTTGTTCTTTTTGGCCAGGGCTTGATCGGCGGCACCTTGTGTCAAAGCCTGGAGCAGTTCGGAACTTGTCATGGCACCGTGCATGGCCAGCTATTGCATTGTCGGCATGTGACAATGTTCGTTTCGCTTAAGCACTGGAGTGAGTCGGTTCGGTCGGGGTGCATCCTTGGAGCTCGATGCACAGTCAAAGCCTGGGCCGGAACGAGTATGCCTCACGCAGGAGACCACGTACCACCAGGAGACCACAACCAAAGTGCATCCCCAAGTACGACTTGAATCCACGCCCGCCATGCTTTCCACAAATACTGATGGATTCAGGACGATGTTCAAAATGTTTTTCCCAAAGTACTGGCGGTTTGCTCAAATACTGGCAGAATGCAGAAGCCCGGCGCTTGTGCTTCCCTCATGTACTGGCGGGATTCATGAGGACGGCCAAGATGCTGTCCCCCAAGTACTGGAGCAATTCAGGGTGTTCGATGCCAAAAGCTGACCCTAGTGTTGGAATTTACAATGAAGCCTGCCAGAGGCCGGCGAGCGTGAGCGCAAAATATGCATCAGGTCACAGCGGCAGCCGCACGCAGGCGATGCTCTTCCGCGGGCGTCCCGGGGCGTCACTACCTCATATTCTTTACTCCCAACATCAGAACCCCATAGTTGACAACACGTTCGATGCTGATTGAAAGATTGTCCTTTACTGAATGTAGGATGGGGGGAGGGGCGCATAATTGTACAACGGTGTTGGTGCATTTTACGTGCTTGTGCAAGAAGCTCATGTGCCCCGGCGGAGGGGTCGGGCATGTTCGTGAGTGTGACAGGTGTGATGTCTCAGCATCGGATCCGTCCGAAAATCTTCTTGTACATAAAAGTATTTCTGCTCCCGCTTTTGTTCCTTCCTTGTTTCGTGATGCTTGTAACGAGCTGACATCGCTCTGCGCCCGATATTTAACATCAAATTCTCACAGTTGTCTCCGTACTCAAAGGCAGCTGGGGGACTCCGATGCCGATAGACGTGTCGTGCGACCTTGATCTGTCGCCCACAACGAAACTCGACAAACCTCCACAGCCCTAAAACCTGAACCCTAAGCCTCTGAACCCAAGACCCGTCGACATGTGAGCCACGGGCAAACCCTAAACCCTCAACTCTTAAGCCTTGACTGAAACCCGAAACACCGAAGCGATGCCGCCCCAGCCGCAAGAGTTCAACTGCAGACGGGCAGGCCTCAAAGCCAGTACCCAAACTCGAAACAAAACACCAACCAGCGGAAAGTGTTGAATACATTGAGATCCCAAGCATGTCCGGACCATACCATACCGTGCAACACGTCCCATGCAGCTCACAGACTCCGACTACGGGGAAGCTACACTGACCGACAGCACAAATGTGACGGTGGTCGTTTGCATGCGCTGTCATGCGCTGCGCTCCGCGATACTCTGTGACCTTGCCCAGGCTGTGCTCAGTTGAAGGCGAAGAAGGGGTCGCCTCTGAGATGTCGACTCGATTCGAGGCATTCTTGCCATTCGGGAACAAGAATCGTTAGCCACTCAGATCGACAGGCGTCCGCAGGAAAAGTCCTAGCAGACGGACGCGTCCAGCGAGATCGGGGTCTGGGTCGGGCTGTAGAGGAGGTGGGCGGAGCACATGACTGAGTGATTTTGCTATGTGGCATTTGGAGCTAGCAGGGTGCTTTGCTTTGCGGCGCTCAAGAAGACGAGAATGGCTTCAAGACAGTCGGGCCCCCAGCCCCGGTGCGAAGCCGAAGACATGGGCTTTGCATGTACGTTGGCAAACATCTTGCCGGCTCCTAAAGGCGAGCATCCTCTACAGCACAGGACTCATGACCAAGGCGCATGGGACATGGAACCGGCATAGAGCCGCATCGCACGCATATGTTTTAATTACGCATTGCGGATTGCGCTGCAGGGTGGAAGCCTCACCTTGGAAAGTGTTGCCGGCTCCTTCACTCAAATCTGGCGCATTCGGGAACTTGAGGCAACGACACCAGACCTTATTGTTGGAGAGCTGTTCGGCTGGCGCACGCAGGCAAATCCTTTTGACAGCCCAGCTCTGCGTGCCATGCCTCAGATACGATACTTCTTTGAGTTCGTTCACATGCACATCTTAGAGAATCTTGACTCAGCAAGGAGCTTCACGAAGAATGTCATCTTTGAGTACAGGACAGGCAGCATCTGCAGCTTCTAGTTGTGCGATGCTTCACAGGAAGCCCAAGGAAAACATATAACCTGATCAGTACAGGAAAGCTTGCGTCGCCATCTGCCGCAGTGGCACGAATCGCCTCTGCCATGGGCCCAAAGGGCAGGGGCAAGAGTGCGGGCAAGGGCAAAGGCAAGGGCAAGTCCGAATCTTAGCATTCTGGGACCCAAGCGCCCGCATGGGAAGCATTCGGCAGACCAAAAACGAGCCTGTCAGGAGTGGGATCAAGGGCTCACGCAGATCATCACGGCCAAGTCAGGACGGGCCACAGCAAGTTTTGTAGCTGTCTGAGCGCATCGGAGGATGTCAATAGGTGTTCGTAGCTTCGAAGATTGCTGATAAGTCCACTCAGTGCTGCTAGCCCAGGAAAAGCTAGACTCGATTTCACTGCCCGCACTCCGCACTCCAGTCAGAGTGCGCCAGCCTACCAGCGATTTCTCAGAGCCGAAGGCAAAGCACAGCGCAGCAAAGCAGCAAAGCAGCAAAACCCAAGGCCAAGGCCGCGAGCAACAGCAATTCAACTCAAAAGCCTTCGGCAGAAGGCTTTCCAGCCGCATCCAGCCCATCAGCCCATTAACCAAATTGCAACACGGACTCCAAATGCTCGAGTTCCAGCTTCATGCTGAGCGTGCTTCTCCTGAAGGCAGGCTCCGCACCCTTCCCCAGCCCTGGGCCGCATTCTCAGCTTGGCAAGTCTTTTGACGCAAACATGGCGCCTGTGGGCCTTGCATGCCGGGCCAAATGTAAATTTATATGTTCGGGGTTGAGACTGAGAGAGTCAGAATCCTTTTCACAAGCTCTGGCCAGCGTCGAAAATGTGAAATCAAGCACATCATCTAGACACGGTCGTGCCAAAGCACTTGCTTATAGAGCACCTTCGTTGTTGTTCAGGAACGTGTCGAAAAGTCCTGAGGAGCCCCAAGGGCTCCAAAAATATAGTTTCTACAAAGGAGCCGCCGATGAGTACTGTTCCGGTCTACTCCGCCATTAGGGCGTCTCCAAAAGGCCCTGCCCATATCCCGAACAGCCAAGGGATTCGGAGGAACAAGCCGACAAAGTCATCCACGCGGGTCATGTACCCTGCGCATGCACTTGCTACTCTGTGCCTGCATCGGGCTTTTCGCTCTCTTTCTGGGCAGGTCGCCGATGAGGTCCTCTTCGTCCGTCTCGTCGTCGATGGTCTCCGCCAGCTCTGCCTCCTTGCGTTGCGCCTCCAGCTTCTTGGTGCACGGGCCGACGAAGGCTGCGCTGTCGGCTGCCTTCCCACACACTTGATCGGGGTGCGTCCCGCTTTCGTCCTCGACCGACATTGTGCACCTCCTGGAATCAACGATACCTGCCATCGACGGGGAGGTCATGTAGGGATCCCGAGGTAGCCCGTCGCCACATCTTTCTGCTGCACCATGGTCGCCCCCAGAGGTCCCCTCCATTTCAACCCGGAGCCAGGCTGCTTGCCGGCAGCGTGGCTTCTGTGTAGGTCTGCATTCTCCTCGGCGGTGTTGCCGGGGCGCCTCTACGCCTGTGCTCGTCGATGCCCTCGAGCAGCCGGGTCCTGCCTTCCGCTTTCGTAAGGTCGACACCGCTGATCGCACCAGCCAGGAGCGAGGACACATCGTCCCCTTGTCGAGGGGTCGGAGTCGGCGTCGCCAGGAGCTGGGTCCAAAGCCTCGGAATTCGCGGACTCCTCCCGAGACCTTCAGCGACTGCTGGAATCGGTCCACTTTGCATCAGTGTCCTCCTTCACCTCCTCGATCTTCCTCGCCTAGACCTTTCGGAAGTTGTTGAGAATGACCGGCGTGGTGCCATCGTCGACCTCCATCATCTCGGCTTGCCTGGTTGTCTGCTCTGGGCCACTCTTCGGCCGCATCATCTCGCATCTGGGGAACTGATTGCCACGCTCTTCCTGCTGGGCCTCTAGCTGCCAGCGTCTAGGCTGCTGGTTCCACTTCCCAGCACCCTTGTGTCCACGCGACGTTCCAGCCTGCTGCCAGTCCCAGGCATCCGAGGGCCCATTTTGCCAACCAGCCCTGCCTCCGCCTCCCATCAGCTCTGTATGACGCAGCGGAATGGTGCTCCTCCAAAAGGCAGAACGATCTCCACGGTTCGGTCTCGGGCCAGGTGCACCCTTCCTCGGTGCAGCGAACGCTTTGCCCGGAGGCATCGGTGCCAAGCCGGAGAGCGCGCGATGGCTCACAGCGTGGGGGTTTCAGGCAATGCTAGCTCGATCCCTTATGTATCTGTACACATATACTTGTTTTATCTATTTACGTGTGTACTCTCGAGTCTCCGCGAGCCGTTCGTATCAACGCCAGGGTTTGATCAAGGAATGCCGATTTGTCGTTTTCGCAAGTCTGAGTCATGTCCGGATATAAAGCTATGGCACACATGAAAGTTTGCAATAATGCATTTGCGGAAGTGGGAAAGCATGTTGGCAGGGCTTCTCTACCATAAGTCGAAGCAATTAACTTCAGGCTTGAAAGACTCTTCCACAGCGAACCCGGACTGCTTGCCGACGGCCGTGCTCCCGAGAATCCCTTGTAAGGCCGATTGGAGCCTGGTCGAGTGTGCGACCGACGCTGCCTCTTCGAGGCAAGTCGCCGTGTAGGCATGTGCTGACCTTGAAATGCACTTTGGGACAGAGAGACCAGGTGCATCCACTCTGTCACGACCACCAGCCCGGCCAAGGAATCTCGCTTGTGAGTTTGGACTTGCGTCGATAGTGGGCCTCATGCCTGAAGGCCTGCAGCCCCTCCTCTACGCGTGGGCGGCCTTCCGGAACGAAAGGTCCGAAGAGCACAAGAACGGAATGCAGAAATTCGGAGAGGCAGAATAAGATCAAGAAACATAAGGAGAAGAGGTGCCTGCCAGCCATTGCACGCGCGCATCCTAGTTCTGTGAGGGCAAGCTGGCCAGCGTGGAAGCTTTGATTCCGCAGCGACAATTCAGAATATTCAGCCCCCCACTTTTCTACAGCCTCTTTGACCGTGCGAGTATTACCGGGCCAATCTTGCAAGACCGCAGAAACAAATACAACAAACAACGACTCAAAGAGAACAATTGAGATATAATCAGGACTACAAGGACAAGCACGGACACAAGCAAGGAACATAAGAAAGACATGTAGAAGACAGCGAAAGCGAAATAAACGCAAGTAAACGTGATAAAGAGGAACGAAGCAAACACTAAACAACAGAACACACAAAGCAGACACAAGCACGGCACCACCCTTCCTAGGCCCTCAAATCTGAAGTCTAAACCTAAACCCTACACAAAAGAATCGAGAACCTCGTGCTCTCGAGGGAATCCTTTCCGAACCATGTTTGCAAATGGGGGGTGTCCGCGGTTTTTGTTTAAGGCTGCACCTCCTCCCGTGGACTGCCACTCCTCCTCCTTCTCCTTCTCCTCCTGCTGCCGGTTCTACTGCTACTGCCACGACGACGGCGAATTACTCAGCAGCCGTCTGTTCGACAGTGCGATTCCGGGGTGTCACGCTGCCCTTGCTTGGAAGGTCTTTTTGAGAAGTGAGGGGTGAGAGGTGTTGGGTTCTCTTCCTTCCAGATTGGGGTAAGTCCGAGGCCTGGGTCCTCACCCCTAGCTGGTTTTGGGCGGCATGGCCCGGATGCCTTCATGGCGCAAGACGCGTCGCAGGAGATGTCACGGTGATGTCCAATCGCGAAATGTAGCACAGGACACGCAGGAGCAGAGAGAAGATGTTAGCACCAAGGTGGGTCGAGGGAGGGTGTGAACTACTGAGTGATGGAGAGAAGGAGTGAGCCAGCGATTGAATGCTGCCTGGCTGATCGAAGCGCAGCTTTGGGAGAAGCATGAAACCCATGCAAGGTGGAAGATCGTGGTCGGGAACCCCGCGCCATTGGTGGGCCATTTCCAGATCGTTTCTATGATCGCTTCCAAAGCAGAAGCGTTACTCTGAATCCTGCACCACACCGCGACAGCCATCGCAGTGTGTCGCGCTGAGACAGAGTTCATAGTAAAGCTGCGCCACAAACAAGCTTGCTTCTGTTTGCAAGGCCTCGCGAAGAAGATCGCGATCGCCAGGCCGGAGGTTCAGGAGCAACTTGACGACACTTGGAGCTTGGGAGGTCCTCGTGCTCGTGCAGAACCGATGGGCGCTCCGTGGCTGACTGCCGCTTGACACCTTTGTCCGAGACACAACATGTATCGCCGTGCAGGTGCCCAAAAAGAGAAGATTCGACACCGCAGCCGTGGACGCCACAGATCCCGAAGCAGGACAAGTACCTCAACACCTGCTCCAATTTAGTAGCAAAGTCAACTCAACTGAGTCGTTTGATTGCACCTGGCAGATGTTGTCTTGCATTGCAAGGAGCCGCCGGCGACGGAAGACATGAAGTAGCTTTAATGCTACACAAAAGAGTTCGTAGCTGCTTTCATGGCAAAGGGCCCTCCTATGCAACGGAACTTTGTGCTCTATTTGGCCGCAGCTGCTGCTCTTCACTTTGACACAAATCTTCTTAACACGGCCAGGCAGGGACAATCTGATGACTATTTCAGGGGACCAAGATCGTATTGACAAGGTTTGCATGAGACTGCTGTTGATACGTGGGTTGACAAGTCGTCGACAAGTTGTTTCAGCCATGTCGGAATGCCTCAGCGACAATGGACCAGCCATTACCCAAGCCATTGCAGCTCGACGCTGGCCGCCTCTGGCAGCCTCGCCCCTGGGCATTGGAGGGTTTTGCTGTTTGGTCACTTCCGAGGCGAAGGCAGTGGCCCTTGGAAAGCCGGTCCTGGAAACGCAAAGTCCGCTGCTGAGGGCGTGTGCATGTGTCTGTTCGGTAGTGGGCCGTTCCTTTCTCTGTGAGGCAAGATGTGGGTGGATGACATCCAGGCCGAGTGTCAGCTGATGGTCAGTGCCCCAGCAAAGCGACAGCTAGTTCCTTCGCCTTCGGTCCTCGCGACTTTAGGCTTTCGCAACGCCAGATCCGAAGATTGAAATTATTGCTGCGCAGATCTCGGAGTGTCGCCCATGTGGCTTCCAATGTCACTTCGTGCCGGCTGGCAGGTCGTGAAGGGGACCGTGCAAGATGCAGATGCATGGCGCCTACATGCGCCTACGTAGCGAAGGTATCACAACCAGTCGACGGCGGCTCCGCTTTCGAACTCAGGGAGTGCCTGTCCGCGTACATTCTGAATGCTTCACCGGAGACGTGCTGGGGTCGCAACGTCGGATTCTCAGCTTCCACGCCAGAAGATTCCTGTTTTTGCAACGAGACTGACGTTCTGAATCTGGGGATTTTGCACAGGTTGTGACTGCGGACAGCAGCTTCACAAGTTCATGAGGATAATGAATGATTCGCAAGCTGCTCAGCATGACCGCATCCGTGCCCGAGCATCCAGATAATCGGCATCTGTGGATGAGACACTGGGAGCAAAAGGCATACGCAGGGGTGAGCAAAGCGACTCAGGCAGAAAAGTAACGATGGCAAGGAAGAGAGAAGGGGAGTGAAGAGGGAAGGAGACGAGTCCGGAGAGTGGCAGCTGCTGAATATTCTATACTTATGTCTGATTCAGGATGCTGTTGCAGACTGCATCCATACTAGTATCACATATATGCATGCATACTTGCGTAAGAATCCTTGGTCGTTCTTGCTCTTGGAAAACCCTGAGCGGTCACGATGAGCACACTGAATGTTGCAGAAATGCGAAATGACAAGTGATCGGACAAAGCATCGTTCCTTCCAAGATTTTCTGAGCCCGCCAGTGCAAGTTTGCCAGGTTGAGACGTAACTGAAGAGTTTGCTATGAAGCTGCGAATGCGGACAGTGCGCAGCAGTGTTCATGGCAGACCGAGGGCTTGCGGTGTTCTTCTTTACATTCGCGGCCAGGAGGGGTAAGCCACTCAGAACTTTTCGTCTCACACCCCCAGATCCAATCTAGCCTTTGCATGGCCCAGGCGTGGTATCGGACTTTTTTCGAAGATTCGCTTGCAACCTATTTTGTGTCGGGCAGGAGCATCAGCTGCACAGACTGATCACAGACTTGCCAACGAGGTGCTTACCATCTTCAGGACCAAGGTCACGACACGGTGGATGCGAACTTGAAGCTCGGACTTCCGGCTGGCTTCTCAGAGGGACATCAGTGACTTGAGATGTGAGGTGACCTTGCAAAATTCTGCCTGAAGCTGTCAGGTGGACATTCGCAGCTACGAGGATGCCTTGCGGGTTTTGCAAGACCTCGGGCCTGCGACTCGGCGACGGTGTTTGCCGTGCGGCGAATGCACCATGTTCAATTCCGAATTGTGGCGATGCAGGCTCAAGTCTGTTCGACTCTATACGAACAATCCAGACAAGATGACTGCACTGAAGAGCATTACGCAGGAGGCACTGGACACCTGTTTGTCGTCTTCAGCTGGAATGCTGTCATCCCCTGCTCGCAGGTAGCAGCACTTGCATCTGTGCCATCTGCGCATAGTGTAGGCTACCTCAAGACGAAGAGGGAGAGGCGAGGTGAGACGGTGAGTGGATGCGTCTTTGCAGAAGCCTGTTGAGGCTGAATCACCGGACGGTCCTGGAAACCTTTAAGTTGCCGGAGCTCGGCCTGTGCCTTCGTACAGCTTTGTACCGCTTCGTCGTGTATGACCCGCTTGGAGAGGCCTGGAGAAATCCCAGCTCCGAATAGGTCTTGTCTTCACCACTTGGAATCAATACTTTGCCAGGAGCTTGGTCTCTGTGTACCTCTCAAATGATGGGATGTTGGTCCGAAAAACGCAAAGCTTGGCAACATCGAACCTGCAAAGTTGCAAAGTAATTGGAAGTTCAATGGCTCAAATCTTCATGCCAACTCGCAGCGTAAGGCTGCTGCATCTACTCGATGTTGTGGGTTCGGTGGTTTTCTAGCTCGTTCCAAGTTGAATCTATTTAGTTCAATATCACTTCAAGCAGTTAGTTAGTGGGACTCTGGACACAAACTGCGGCGGACAGCTGGACTGGAGAAGCTCAGACGAGTTCGTGGGACTGGTGCACCTGACATCGACGGAAGGGTGCGGGCACACAGAGGTAGCTGGCGAGAAAAGAGGAGTACGGTAAGAAAGAGACAACTGTGCCTGCTAAAATCATCACCTGCCAAAGAAAGCACGCATCGACTGTGACAATCTCTGCCTGCCTTCTGCCCGGGAGATGCCTCCTGCTGGACGGGACATACGAAATCACCTGCACGTGGAGCAGGGGAAAAAAACCTCGCCACCATGACGACTTCATTTAAGTTGGTGGTCTCGCCACCCTTTCATGTCGTTGCATTCGCAATACTTACTATATCAGTCGGGCCCTAGATGCAGATGCAATCCTCCCAACAGTTGTTTTGCTCCTGTTTGCAGCATGTCGGGAGTTTTTTCGATTTTCGTGCTGCACGGTAAACTCGGACCTGAAGCGCGGAGTTCGGTCATAGTTCTCGACACTGGAGACGATCATGTCGGGAGCCCGTTCCAAATTGAATTCGTGGAAGACATCGTGTCGAATGCGGCGAGCTCCATCAACGTGCGCACGAGCGGGAACACGTGATGCCACCGATGTCAGGGTTCTACATGCCTGTTCACGAGTTACACACCCGACGGAAGAAGGAAAGTCTCGTCTTCGGTTTGGGCTGATCAAGCTTGCAATCTAGAAAGACTTCGAGAGAGCGCGAGTTGCAGGGTCAAGATCCACTCGGATTGTGGCTTAGCCCTCGATGTGAGCTCAAGCCGTATCCTGTGGCGATCATCAAGCACTACACATCACGCCTTACGTCCGATCGGTGCGCACCGCCTCCAAAAGTCCCGGGAACGAAGATATTCCCGATGCCTCAGTGTGGCCGGTACGTTGGCCAATCTTCGTGATAGCTCAGAAGATGAAGACCCCTTGCTGAGCTGCCCGAAGCGCATGTATATTAATGAACATGTCTCTTCGCAGCCGGAGCGTCCCTTGACCATAGGAAGTGCAGCATCTTTCAGTATGCGGCCGAAACCTCGCTGACGGCATATGCCGTCGCTGCGAAACCAGTCGCCTGCACACGAAATCCTTTTCCATTCGACAGACCTGCGATCATCAACATCGCTTGGGGGGACAATCGCCTGCTTCGATCAATGTCTGAAATGGAAGTTCGTGGCCCCCGTTCTACATGTCGACCGTGGACACGGAAGCCGTGAACGAGACGCCCTACATACCAGGGCATTTGGCGAGCAGGCACCTGATCCTGCGGGCATTCCACAGTAGCCTGCTGCGGCCCAACACTAGATGGTGTTGAGCAGCGCAGGGGCAATAGCTCAGCCAAAAATAGAGGCGTGTTCGTGGCACAGACATGCACCCACCGCGATTGCTATCGGGAAGCGAAACTCGATGGAATTTGCGTCACTCCCGGAGGAGTCGGACAAGCTCGTCTTTCTGACAGGGCTCTCGCAACGATCGACAGTGATCTCCGGCCATCGAAGATATTATCGAAAACGAACAACTTTAGAAACTACCTTAGTGCAAGTGGGTGGACCGGAAACATATTGTTGAAACAGTTGGGATTGGGGTCCGAGCAAACCGATTGGATTCACGCTTTAGCGAACACCAAGTGGTCGCACTTGGAGACACCCTTTCAGCATACGGCTTGTTTGCAACACTCAGTGCAGCGAACAATCCTGGAATCCACATTCTCGGTGCAATGCACAGGCATCGTGGATTTGATATGTCAGCTGCTGAGAGTAGCTGCATAAAATGAAACAAGCGGCTCCAGACCTGCCATGATCCTGCCCTGTTCATCTGAACTGCCAGGGCTTGGTGACAGCACATACGCCATTTCGTGGCTGACGTCTTGAAGCCAATATGGTTGAGATTCAGAATGTTTTCAGTCGGGGAGACGCTGACTTGCGGCTGGACTCAGGCTTTAAAACTGATACCGACGTGGATTTAATGAATAACATGGTGGCATGTTGAAATGAACTTGAACTGGCACAAGTCTGCCGGTGTCTTTATTTTTATATGCACTACCGTACCTGCTACTCTGCACTGTTTTGAAAAAATCCGCCAAGGGCGGAAGACCCCGATGACCGAGCTCCAAGCTAGCTTCAGGTCAGATTCCAGCCGGGTATGCAGAAGTATACGGCTTGATCAAACCAAGACCACCAGATAGCAACAGAGAAGCACGAGGGAAAAGGCAAAAACAACTTGTTTAGAAAAAGTTGGCCAGCATTGGCAGCAGAGATCCAAACATGACAGGCATCCGTGGTTGAATAAGGACAGCGACAGGTCCGACCACGGACAAAAACCATGGTACGTCTTCCCGCGATGCGATCAACGATTATCACTTGGAACTCCTAGATGCCTGGAAACCTCCCTGTGGCTCTTGTCGCTACTTTGCATTGGCATGGATTCACAAATTGCAGGTACAAAAAGCTGGCCACAGTGCATATCCTGATATCTAATACCATATGATATTTAACGAGGAGCTTCGTTGGGCAGACATCTGTAGGTATCCTCTGGCCTCCTGTCGTGAAAGATGCCATGGTCGGTTTTTGGCGAAACCCTAGGACAAACATGTACTAGCGGCCCTGGCAAGCAAGTTTGCACATACAGACACACACACACACACCAAGCGGACAAGCAAAGTAGCATGCCGATCATGCGGGATGCCATGCGCATGTCGAAGCACCCGAGGTTGATGAACTGGTTTCTCTCGCGGGGGCAGAGTTGACGAGCCCCTTAACACGCACGAAGTTTGCATGAAGTGCTTTGCAGCTGGCCTGGTGTGAGGTTCGGGTGCCGAAACATTGAAGATGGCGGTGCCTGGAGCTTGCGAGCTCATCAGCGGCTGCAGGATTACCTTGCGCTGGAGCCTCACCCCAACCTAGTTTTTGCTTTCTTGCACATTCAAAGCTGGGACAGCCAGGGCACCATAAGCCTGATGCAGTGATCGTCAGGGCACTCAGAGCTTACGGGATATTATTGTGCCGTCGGATCAAATTCTGAAGCACCTTCAGGCTGTCGGAGTTCTTATCCGAGGGTCCAGTGATTTGTACGATCGCACCTGCAATGCAGAGCAGCCCTCAGCTCTCACATGAGCGGTGCGGTGCACCGGCATCCACGTCGATCCGCCTGTCGTTGCATGTTGCATGGTGTTTCCAGGTCATGAGTGGTCTCACGGAGTTAAATGCGATCCAAGACACGCAGTCCTCCAAGCTTGCCAGGCAAATGGTCTTACACCAGCTTGATCACAGCACCAGTCCAATCGCTCAGGCCAATTGTGCTGGGCATTCTCATGTGTCAGAACGAGGACATGTCAAGCAAGCCGTGCGCAGCATTTGAGTTTCAGCGTGCCTGTGAGATCCATCCAGAAGCAGTTGATGTTTTTCTCATCGAGGCTGTTTGGACGCAAATCACGGCACGGAATCACTGCCCAGTGCCCAATGCTTGGCCTGAAAGGCCAACACATTTTCATTCTTGCAAATGGAGGGCCGCCCTTGTCGCCCGATGCTTTCGTTTGGGCCCCGCTGTGCTTGCGGGGTGGTGCCAATCCCAGCCCGATCAAGCTCCAGTCTGCACTTGGATTCCGGCAGCTTTACCGTAGCTTGCTATTTGTCCCTGCCAGTGGCCTGGACCTTGCGACGTCTGAGTGGAGTCAGCAGAGCGAATCGGAGCTCTGATCGTCCTGACCGTGCTCCGGTCGTCGTATCCAACCTGATCACGGTGACGGTGATTTTGACCATGAGCCTTCTGCAAGTGCTTCGTCGAGAGGTCGCTCCCCTGTGTACTCTCGGTGTAATCGTGGCCAATATTGTTACAAAAGGGTTGAAGCAGCTCGTGATGCGAACACTCCCCGCGTCTGTTTGGAGACGGCCGGAGGGTTCACGCAGAGATTCCAGCAAAGATCCAGGCTTTCCTAGCAGCCACACGTCCATCATGACCTTCATCTCCGTATATTTCGCTTTGTACCTCGGGCTACACGTGGGTTTGCCTTTCAAGAAAGCCGTCATGGTTGCTGTCTTACCTTCAGGAACCATGGCTGCCGCACGGATTTGGGACAAAGACCACACCATTCAGCAAACCATTGGTGGTGTGGCCTGGGGCTGCTGCATGGGCATGTGGTGGGCGCTCATTGGTCCACGGCTCCGTGGCATTCTTGAGTGGGCGCAACCCCAGCCATGGGCCCTGGTCATTCTTTGCTTTGGCGCGGCTTGCTTGCAATTTTGGACAGAAGTGCAGGGTTGCAATAGGGCTTACCAATCAACGTACCTAGGTTGGCCTACCAATGTTCACGAAGCCTCTTGGCATGAAATTCCCGAGAAGCCGTACGAGGTCCTGATCCAAAACCGAGAGTAGCAGAGTAGCGAGAGCCGATCAAGCAATGGAGTGATGGCGGGCCCGGGCAGAGAGCAGATCTGATGCAGATCTCTCGCGTTGCCCCACGAAGGAGTGCAATAAGAAGGTTCTCTGGTCCAGCCAGGCAGAGAAGCACGTCACTTGACGACAAGGCCTCGGTCTCCTGAGCCAGAGACAAATGACAACTGATGCTTCGGTCACAAAAAATCTATGTTGTGCTTCTCTGGTGTGTCGGCTGCTTACTTCTGGATCCTGACGGGGTCAGCACAGGAGCAAGCCAGTGAGCGATCGCATGGACCGAACAATCCTGCGAAGGCGGATCTGTAGTGGCTGGCCTGCTAGGTCTTGCTTCTTGCTGTGCGGAAGATGAGGGTTCAGCACGCTCTTGCTTGTTCATAGGAGTAGCAAGACAAAAGCGGATGTGAGTGGCAACAACTCGCTGTGACTGACTTGTCCTTGTCACAAACAGCCATGTGTGCCATGTTTCCCGGCTGACCGACCCGGCCGAGTAGCAAATGAGAAGACCCGCTGATACATGACATAGGAAAGAGGTCCAGGTGGTGTGGATAGCCACTCCATGAAGAGGGTGGGGTTTGGGGTGGGCGGCGTCCAGTCTTGGGGTTGGGAGAGGCTACGTTGGGCTTGAGGTCTGCTGCCTGAGTCCTCACCTCGAAGTCTGCCTCGCAGGCCTGGGCACAGACAGCCATGCACATGGCATCGCTGGCACGGACCTTCCCTGGACCTGGTGGATGACCTTCCCAGCCGAGTCAGCTTCCAAGACTTTCGCAAGACTGTCGGTGCCAGCTTCCTCCACTGTGTTTGTTGAGGCCAAGTGCTGGAGAACCGACTGGAAAGCAGCTCCGCCTAAAGGCAGGAGAGCCTTCCCGCGATCGCCGGAATTTTCAAGTGGCAGCAGCTCCCAAATCTGAGCCAAGCAGAACGCGAAGAAAAGAGTGTCAGTTGTAAAGGATTGCCGGGCCAGCCTGTTCATGCCATCTTCTTTGTAGGGGCTCGGGGCAGTTTCCTGTGCATCCAGAATGGCTGGGCAGCTTGTTTGTCTTTCATCTTGCAGGCACTTGGTTAATAAAATTTCAAGTTCAGCGATATTGAAAAGATCCATCCATCACATGGTCAGGAAGGAATTTGGCTCTCGGTCACACTAGTGTTTTTTCCAGCTCTGAGCAAACGATTACACAAGCGGGGCTCGGGGGGTCTGGATACATGCTGTGCTCCCCAGCTGGAGAAGCAATGCAAGCCAATGACGCTGCAGCCGGTCGCAACAGCAGATGACGTGCCATCTGCATGCTTGAGGCACGCAGAAGTACGCGTAAAGTACGCGTTTCGCACGATCTGCACTAACGGGTTTGGAAGTCGTAGGTATGGATGGTGACCCCAAACGGAGACGGCTGGCCAGGATCTGAGGTACGCGCGCGATGGGCCAGTTCCGAAGGGAAGATTTCCCAGGATCCTCCTGAAGATGCCCTGCACGACTACTTCCATGTTCCACGCCGGCCTCTACTGCATCCCCCACCGTGCAGAGCTCGACTGCTGAGACGTCGGTGTGTCCACGAGAAAGTTCTTCGAAAGGCTCGGCACGAGCCTCGCTCCACGGCCGCAGCCCCAGAGATCGCCGATGCGGCCCCGTCCTGAGTGTCAGAGCCCTCGGAGCCCGCGGAAGGCTTCATCCGATGGATGGCACCGGACCCTTCCAAAGGTGCGAGCCTTCACCGGCCTGGCCCTTGTCTCCCTCAGAGAAGCGCGGAAGCAAGTTCTCGCCAGCTGCGAGGTCATCCGACATCGGCCTGAAGACTCATGGCCTCCGGGACCGCGCTACCGCGTGCAGTCTGCGGGCACAGATTTCCCAAGCCTGGGCCACTCGTGAGTCTGAGACCACCCCGAAGCTACAGGTGCGTGCTGGGCAAGGGAACCTTTGGCACGGTTTGCAAGGCAGGAGGAGCTCTACGATGCTTCTCATGCTCAGCGCAGACAACCGCATTTGTGCCTAGTTTGGGGCGTGCAGGCAGTGGAACTCCGCAGCCAACGGACGGTTGCAATAAAGACGGTGGGCAGCTGAGCTCGGCATTGCAGATGGTTCTGGGGTCGTTAACATGCAATCTGCAGCTGAGGTGGCCATGAGTGGGGCCGGCAGAGAGGCACAACTCCACATCGGAAGATATGTTTGATGCTAGTTAGCCTGCTTGAGTCAAACTTGCCAGATGGAAGTTCTTCGTCGCCTCAATGGTAGCCCAAATGCAAGCAGCCAAGCTGTCACGGCAATTGTCATAGACGTAGGATCCAAAGATATCGATCATGTGGCTGGTGCTTAAAAGCCCAGTGGATCGGGCGCATTCATGCTGATCTTCTATGGCGGCAATGCCCTGCAGCATGATTGGCAAGTGCAACACACGCTTTTGTGCTTAGGTCGTGCTTTTGCTCGGAATCTTCGAGGGTGCAGAGGAGGCGGGAACTCTTCGGTATATCATGGTATGCGTTTGGGGCATTGTCAAAATCCACCGGCACTGCGATGGCTGGATGGCCAGCTAGCATGGAAACTAAAAAAGTGGGGTGAGCAGACTTGCGTATCTGCCCGTGTGCATGCATGTACATCCTGCATGAGGAGTTTCGGCAGTTCCACAACATATCATATGCCCAGAAGAATTGTAAAGTCCATCGAGTCTTGCCCAGATTCGCTGCAGTCTGTGTCAGTTGCTTGCGGATGTCGAAGCAGGCTTTGCCTTCTCCGGAGGTAGCAACTCTGTTTCGTGTGCTGTTTCGTGTGCTTGTCATTTCCGGCTGATCTAAAGGATTGTCTGCGAAATTGTTCTCGGCTTCGCAGTTTTCGATTAGTTCATCACAGGTAGTCCATTCGCCAGCCCCCGATTGCCCTCAAACTCCAAGCACAGCAAGTCTTGGCATTTTGTTTCATCAGAGTCAGACTATGCAGATTGCTGCTTCAAGCGAGGTGCGGACCGTGAATTTCGTCTTGGAGTATATGTCAGCCAGGGCCTGAGTGCAGATGGTGAGTCCGCCGAATCCTCACTTGCGAGTCTCCCACGTCCAGCTCACTCCGCTGCGGGCTCGTATTACAACATGACTGCAGCATGATTTTTTCTGATGCCGCGTCGTCGCAGCTACTGCAAGCATAAACAAACGGAGTCAATTTTCACCTGACACTGGTGGACATGCATCCACGAGATGCGGCACCGTGAAATACAGGACCACAAAAAGGCATGCCATTGCCTCGGCGAGGACACTTTGGGGCGCATCATCAAGCATCATCGCCAGCAGGCATGGGGCTCAGCTGTATTTGCCAAAGGTCACGGTCACAGGTCTGTCATCGACTGCTCACCGAGGGTTCGGAGATGGATTTTCACCGCGTTCGCCGGGCACTTAAATTATCTTAAATTGCCGTTCAAGACAAGCGGGTCAATAAGACTGCATGAAGTGCTCAGGTGTATACATGTACCAGCTGCTCCGCGGGCTGGACAGCTTGTACAGACACGGGGTGGTGTGCCAGCTGAGAACTTCATTTTCTGAAGCCATTGCTTGCCTACGCTCGGCTAACTTGTGTGACTTGTGCAAGCACAGTGTCAGTAGGTACATCGGGACATCAAGCCTGCAAACTTGCTTGTGGACCCGCGGATGTATACCTTGAAGGTGCACCCGAAGTGCAGCCATGTTTCCCGGACCAGTGACCAGTGACAGCAACGTGCGGTCCCCGAACGCCACTCAAAGGTCTGCGACTTTGGCACGGCAAAGTGGGTCAATACATCCGAGGCGTGCGCGCTTGGGTCTAAAGAATCGGCACACGGCTTCATGTCTTCTGGGATGAATAAAAATCGGACTTTGACCGAAACGCCCGAGCAACATGAAAGCTTGCACAGATTCTTTCCAACAACATATCATTGATGTTTCCGCACATTACTGCAGAATACTGCACGACCAAGGCGCAGTTCGACTTAATTGAGCCTTGCTTTGCGGCGGTGACCTTCTACTAGTAGCCCTGCAAGAGCCAGCATGTTCCAAGTCGGTTCCTCGTTCCAAGCCATGTTTGCCTGCACATGCCAGATCAAAACGTTGACTGTCACTTCGGACTAAGACCATACTAAGACCTCAGACAAGCAGTCGTAGGCGTTTTGGATGAAGTACTGAAATCGAAGACGGAAGGAGTTCCGCTTAAGCTCTATGGTCTATGTCGGTAACATGTCAGGATCCAGACAAATCTTCCAATCTGCCGCACTGGAGAACGGCTTTGCTGCTTTGCTCCTTCAGTCCTTGAGACCCCTTAACCTGGAGAATGCCGAAAGCTTGTGAATCCCTGCGGAAAGAGCTCCGGACTCAATGTGAGTCCGGGAACTGGTTTGAGCAGTTGCTGGGTGGCTGCATTATGGGGTGCAGGCCTGGGAAAATGCATGTGTGCTTGGTCGGAGGCTTCGGGAGCCCGATTTGTTCGGAGACTGGGGCCAGGAACCCCAGCAAAGCTGAAACAGCTCGTACTGCGTTCTCGAAGCCTTGAAAATGCATTTTTAGTGCCCTGAAAACAAACTAAAGCATTTTCAGTACGACTTTCTGGTTTAGGGGCGGCATTGAGTTCCAGATTTGTTGAAACGAACGCCAAATGCGTAAAGCAAGCCGTGGAAAAAGCCTTTGCACCAGCAGAAAAATAAATTTCTCTTAAAAAAGTATTTTGCAGCCCTGGGAACCAACTGAAAGCATTTTCGGTGCGATTTTCGTGCCCCAGAACCCGCCCCGAACTCCCGGAACCCGCCGCGGAACTTTTCCCCAATCTGCACCAGCCTGATTCCGGCTGAAGACCTCAGAGCTGAGGGACTACACAACGGCATGATTCGGTGGAGTCGTGATTGAATTGGGGGTGAGATCAAGGGCAGCACAGGACGTGCAATGCCTGTCGGGTTCAAGCTTCCTTGTTTGGACAAAGCAGCATCAGGTTAAAGGGCACCGTGACCCGTCCTCATGACCTTGGCTAAACTTCCGCAGCTCCCAGACAAACTGCACAGGCGCAGTACTGCGTGCAGAACAGGGGACGTCTTTTCCTTGTTGGGCGACGAAAATTCATCGAAAACTTGCCGACGAGCACGAAGGCTTGCATACATTTGGGTGCCTGCAAGTCAGGCAGAAAAGTGGTTTAGTAAGGCAAGGCTTACATCGATGCGGCGATTACCATAAAAACTGTACGAACAAGTCACAGCTAGGCGGCAAGTGGACACCCATGAGCACTGCATTCAGACACGAGAGCCGGCGTGGTGCAAGTGCCCCGCCCGGTTCGCGGTTGGGTTTCGGTGTTCTCTTGAGCAGCCTTCTGTTTGTGGTCATTCGACTTACTAGACAAGCTTTCACTGGCCTGTGTACTTCGCACTTCTTGCACGAGGTGTCACAAGCCTATGTTTGCTCGCGTGCCTTGGCTCGCAATGAGATCACCTTTACGATGCCTTTCCGGGAAGCAGAGTTTTTGGAACGGGCTCAACAAGGTTTCTACCGTGCCCCAGAGCTCATTCTGAGCGCACGCGAACAGTCTCGGACTCGGAGAGAAGTCCAGTGAGGCGCAACATGTGTTCGAGTCGTGAGTCTGCTCATTCTGCCAGTACCTCGAGCGTGGACATGTGGGCTGCTGGTTGCGTGCTTGGGGAAATGCTGCTACGCCAGCCGCTTTTTGCCGGGAAGGCAGGCATCTGAAGCATCTAAGTTCTCTTCATGACCCTCTACAAATGCAAGCAGACGCAAGCGTTCAGTATATAATGTAAGTCGGAACATTGTCAGGATGGGATTGACCAGCTTTACAAGATCATTGAGGCCACATGTACGAGTCCATGAAGAGACCAGCATGTCTGTTTTCTCCTCAGATCATGGGGACCCCAACCGCACAGCAGCTCTATGCGATGAATCCCTACTACGATGCCGGAGGCGTGAAATCTGAGTCCACGTGGCGATGTTTTCAGTGTCCTTCTTGTGCGGACAATGCTGATGTTGAAGTGCAAGCCTGCTCCCCTGTGCAGCCGTCTTCACGCAAGTCCCGCCCTTGAAGTGGAGCAAAGTCCTGCGGGATCGATGGAGTGCGGAGGAGCTTGGAGAGACCGTATGCATCTCCGTGTCACTGATGCAAAGCTACTGGATTCAGGCTGAGGAGCTTCTGGCTCACATGCTTCAGCTCGCAGCCCAAGCTTGAATCAATCTTGACACACTGTCTGTCCGTTTGTTGGTTTCGGGCAAGGTTTGACCCCAAAAAGCGGCCGCGCCCGATGGAAGCTATGGTGCGATTCCACATGGTGTCTTGGGGCAGCCATGGCCATGTTTTTCATGCCAGGCTGCACACTTCTTCAGCGAGCTGCGCCGGCGGCCGAAGAGTGTGGCGAGCACCTCGGGCAGCTCACCGGGACCATCGGACCTTCGCCTTCGCGGGGTGTGAGCGGGTGCGGCTTCAGGCTGCAGACTTCTTCAATTTCACGGACCAGGACACAGCTTGAGCAAAGAAGCCGCAATTTTGTTCCATCTTGCCAAAATGTCAGGAAAGAGCCAGCTGCCCTCCAGAGATCTTCAAGAACCTCATGCCACAGTGCGCCGACATCTGCGATTTGTGAAGCTTGAAATCCTAGACACTTCCACTCTTGTCCCATGCCTTGGAGCTGGAGGAGGTAAGTGGGCGCTCTACCGCCAAGTGGGCCGACCAAGCCCTGCCACGCCTTCCCTCAGCGATTCGCAGTTTCTGCCTGCTGAAGGGCACGTTAATGAATAGTGCACGGGTAACTGGGCCAGACTCGCAGTGTAGTCGTACATGCCTGGTGGCCCGCGATGATCTGGGATCGAGGGTCGCAGTAAAGTTTTGTGAAGCGCTTGCACGATTGCACCGCTGTCCTTTGAGATCCTAGGAGTTGCTTCTGCTCGCTTGTCGTTGTCTGGCTCTGGCTCGAGACGTTTCTGGTGTAGTGGGACGGAAGTTGCAAGCCACATGTTGTTCGTGACTTGTCGGGTGCTGGCTGCTAGCAGACTGAAAGCAATGTTGGAGGTTCAGGCCTTTGCAAACATTGCAGTTCCCCATATCCAACATGCCTGGGAAAGATTATTATGGCATCCTCGGCATCGGCAGAGATGCCAACCAGGACTGGCCGGCAATCAGTAACCCGTCCAGTTGGGTCTACAGACACTCCACTGACGGGTTTTTGCAGTTGTGGGTGGGAGGACGACATAAAGAAAGCGCGCCGTGGTGGCAAGTTTCATGGGGTCTCATGATGGCTGGAGCAGAATGATTGCCTGGGCTTGTAGGTATCGACGAGCTGCCTTGAAGTGGCATCCAGACAAAAACCAGGCGGAAAGTCTTGCTGCTGTCTGAGAGGTCCCTGAGAGGCCTCTGCGGCATGTGACGTTTTGCTCACCTGATACCTTCGAGGAGAGGCGGGCCGAGGCCGAGGAGAAGTTCAAGGACATCGCGGAGGCTGTCATTGGAGAAGAGGGTGCAGACTTGGTTTCCTCCTGTGTCGATGCATCTCGCATTCTCAGACGAGGCCTATGATGTCCTCAGCGATCCCGAGAAGAAGATCGCACCTCAGTTTCTTCACAGCCACTCGTCGCGGCAGTATGCTAAGGTACACTAGCCTGCGCACTAGCACAACAAGCTCCGCATACACCAGCCCTGATTGCTATTTCACTTCCATTGTCAGCTGGCATAGATGCCCCAACCACTAGCTTTGATCCTTCGTCCCGAAAGACCAAGAAGGCCTGGTGCGAAGCAAGACCCGAAGTGTACTACAACAAGTCCTCAACATCCCTCATCCACCAGGGCCACGGTGCTTGCATATGTGCCAGCCCCGCAGTCGCCGCACGCAAATGTTCCCCGGTCCCATGCCGTCCTTGGTGCCTGTCCTCACAGCTTTGCGGCCTTGACTTGCCACGGTACGAGTAGCACAATGGAGTTGTTCGGGAGGTCCTCGACTTGTTATGCCAGTTGCATCCAGTTGCCACGAATTCAATGTGTTGCTGACAGGCTGAGGAGCTGATGGATTGGGCAACATATTCGCATGCAACAGTCAAACTACACAGCCCAAGTGTCGGCCTGTCCCGTCACTAGGTGGTGCCCCGTAATGTAGTGTTGTAAGAGTGGATTTCGCGAAAGAGATCAGGGTTCCTCATCCGATCCAAGATCCGTGGCATGAACAAACTGGTCGAAAAAATGAGCAGTGTATATCGGAAAGGCAGCACTACTCGCATGATGTACGCACCTTCTTTCAACTCTCCAGTCCGGCGCGCATGTAACCCAAAGCTCCAGGACCGGCATTGAAGCATGATCATCATCACTCGCATCATCATCGCCATCACAACTCCGGTGAGCAGCATTGTCATCATCGTCGTCATCGCCATGGTGGGTGTGAAACTTTCACCAGCAATTTCGGATGCGAAGAGACACTCCACACGGAGCGGGAAGCATGCGCAAGCATTCGCGGAAGCGAGGTGCAGCAGCATTGTTCTGCCCGAAGGCCGAATGAACCACAGCGCTTGCTCACTGCTGGCTTTGAGTGTCGCAATTACAGGGTGTAGCCGAACTATGGGGCGGCGTGACAGTAAATAAGCGCTCGAGCATTGGAAATTTCCTGCGCCGGGCTCCTTTGCTGGTTATTTTTGCAGCCTCGGCTTGCCCCTCAAATTGCAACTTTCCTGCCTGAGGTCCATCTACGACCAGCATGGCGAGGAGGGCCTAAAGGGCGGTGTTCCTGGGTGGATGTCCTAGCATGAACTACGAACATCAGGACATGATGATTCATGACAGCCATGATGGCAGAGCGCACGGTTCGTGAGCGCTTCAAGATGAAAAAGAGTTTTGTCGCAAGGCCCGATCCGGCTGGTGGCATGCCTGGTGGGCCTGGTGGTTTCCACTATCAGTTTTCTGGGGAAGCTTGATTTGCAGTCAGCCCCAGACGCTGCTCTCTCGCTCTGGGAGGATTTGTGCATCACTCCTAAGCGTGAAGATGAAACCGAGGATCCGAACGACATGTTCGCCAGGTTTTTCAAGGACCGCGAGCCGTCCTAGAAACAAGCCCGTTATTGCGGATTATTCGGAGATTCTGAACAGCAACCGTTGGCAGGATTCCTTCCATCGATCATCCTCGTTTGGGGAATCCCCTTTTGAGGTGGACTTCGCGTATGTTTTCGGGATCAAAATATTCCCATCGTCTTGCCCAGGAGATGTTTGGAATGTTTGGAGGTGCTATCGACGAGTTAGCATCCCAGCAAACTGGAGCCATATTTCTTCTGAGGCATGGGCGGAATGGGTGGCATGGGTGGCAGCATGCCCGGCATGCGAGGGGGCATGAGTCAAGGCAGCCAAGCCGTCAGGCCGTGCAGCGCATGCATGGATGTGTGTTTCGACATTGACTCCCAAACTGGAAAGGCCTGCGGTGTTTGATCTGCCGTGCTCGCTCGAGGCTGGGAACCCACGACCTGCTGGTTTTTTGCTTTGCCACAGTTTAGAGCTGACGGCTGCAGAAACACTGAAAGCATGTAGAAGCTCAGGCTAACACATTCATGATGGCCTGGTGTGGGATTTTTTTGAGGTTGTTACTGTAGGGTTTCGACAAGGCAAAAATGCAGCCCCCCTGTTTGGAAAGCTGCGGCTCGCGCAATGTAAAGACCGTCCAATGGGGAGAGACTTTGTCACATCACAACTCCCACTGGTTGCTGCAAAACTGTGACGGGTAAGTCACGTGTAGTACAATATTTACAATGTGGGATGTGAATGTAAGCTGAGGCGAGAAAGGCGTAAACGGTTGGAATTCACGTTGGCCATTTCCGACGGCCTTGCCCACGAGTCAATGCGAAGCCGGGTCGACAGTCTTCGGCCGACAGCCGTCATGACCACCCAAGGACCTCTACAACGGAGCAACCAAGAAGATGAAGGCAAGAGCACACGCAGAGCACACAGAGCACGGGAGCTGTTGACACCTCTACACTCAGCCAGGTGAAGCGGACGTCGTCGACACTTGCTCGCGATGCCGAGGTGCAAATCCGAGAAACAAATAACTTCAAAGATGGCAGTGACTTAGAACCTGTTTGCAGACGCTTCCTCGGCTCAGGCCGTGCTCGAAGTTGAGGTGAAACCTGGTTGGAAAGCTGGCACGAAGGCCTGACAGTGCTGCGTGTGGCGCCCCCTACGGACGAGGACGAGGTCAATGCAGTTTCAAGCATCGGAGCCGGAGAGGTGACCTATGCTGGCGAAGGGGATGAGATTGGAAGCTCCGGCAAGGCGCAGGAGAGAGCGGCGGTACTGCAGTGATGCCAATCAGACGAGTCTTTTGCATTGTGGCGTTGTGGTTGTGGTTGTGGCTTTCGCCGTGCTTCTTGTGGCCAGTCCAGCCGCAACTGACTTCCTTCGTCCAACAGTGGAGGGCCAAAGCGTTCCGCGTCGTCACCCCCATCATCACGATTGGCATCATCATGGCTCTCTTTTTCTGTTTCTGTTTCGGGAACCGATTCCAAACCCGAGGCGATTGTGAGGCATCAGACTGGGGACTGCCACTCATGCGAGTCCATCGAAGTCAGGTTCTCGCATGCAGTGCAAATCATGGGCTAGAAACAAATGCCAATAAGGCCTGGCTGCCAGTTTGTCCCCGACTCACCATCAAGGACACGCGCACACACGCTGCACCGACCCTTGAGCTCGTTGCATCCTCACCGCCCTGGAGGTCAGGTCCGCAAACGACGGAGTTGCAGGATTTGTAAGTTCTTGTTTCATCATGGTACCTTCCAGAATCAACCCTCGTGGACAGAGCCGGTTGCCCACCGAACTTCCTGCAGCCTCATCCGCCAGAGAATTGCTGGCCCAAGCTGTCGTTTGCACCAGCATCAGCAAAAGAAGCGGAGCTAAATGGCCTTGTTTGCTTGAGGTCTCCTGCAGTCCATGCACTGGCTCCTTCAGGAACGTGGCGCTGCCGAGCCTTTGAGGAAAGCCCTGGCAAAAGCACCCAGCGTGCGTTGGATTCACAGGGTCCATCTTGAATTCGCGAAAGACTCGACGTGCAACGACACAGGAATACACCTTGCTTGGGTCGCATAAGCTACACAAAGCTACACAAAAATCACGCCCAAGCCTACGCCGAAAGGGAGCTGATGGTTTCGGAAGATGAATGACGACTTATCCTAGCTAAGAAGCATGTATTAGTCAGATCTCCACTGCCCAAGTCTGGCTGCTGGTGGCTCTAATGCCAGATGCAAGAGACATGCTCATGTCGCATCAAGCCAATGTGGCTTCCACAGCGGTGCAGACAGGATGGCTTCTCTAACACCCAGGTTTCTCTTTTGCATGCATGGCCTTCTCCCGTCAGGAGGATAGGTTTAACATGTTTGAAGGCTCTCCCACAGCCGGCAAAGCTGTCTTGAGGGTGCCTCCCATACCAGTCCGCATCGATCGCACCAGTCGTACCAGCCGACTGGAGAATCTAGTTAAATCTTGGTGCGTGCCTGGGCGCAGGCTTTGCCAACTCGGTCCCGATTTCTACGGCAAAGGGTGTTCGTAGGTGGCCTCCTCTCAGATGTGGGAAGCGACCTTCCTCATCCAAGGCTTCACTGATCAATCTCGGGACCGTCCCTCCTCATATGCGCCCGGCGAGTTGAGAGCACGTGTCTGCCGGCTATCCGGGCTGGCCATGCGAAACATTTCCACCAACCGGCTTCTCTCTTCGCTGCGAGTCGAAACGAACACTCCGGTACTGTGACCTGGTGACCTCCTCAACACGGAGACGCCCTCGAGGCCCATCACTTGGCTGTGGCTACGCATCCATGTCCCTGTCATCGACCCACGGCGCTTACTGCGGTCAGCATCGGTCAGCGGCAGTCCTGTATGTTGGCGATTTCCTTGCCAGCAGAAGTGAACGTCATGAGCAAAGGAAGTTCTGGCCCAGTTGAGTTCTGTGCTTTCCAAGGGCAGTCAGCGGTTTTGCCGGGAGCACCATTGTCCGTTCCGAAGCAAGGCGATTTCTCGCAGAAGCTGTTTCTGTTTTCAGGACGTGGTTTTCGTCATCCGGGAAAAAAGGCATGCCACTTTTACGAGAGAGGCTCGGAATGGCTGCTGCTGTGATCTATTCGTGCCTCCAGCTTCGAACGTGATCTGTTCTGGTCCAGGGCTCCAATCTCCTTCACCATCGAAAGATTCCTTTGGTAGACGCTCTGACTGGCTTCAAGGCGGGAAGTCACGTGGCATGTCAGAAACTTATATTGCTGTGGTGTCTCCCAGGTTGATGTGCCCATGTTAGACAAGAAGGAAAGAATACTGCGCGTCAACGTGTCTGACATGGCACGCAGCCGTTCAAGTGCCGCTTGTAATGAATGTTAGATGTAGTTGAACTCGCGCCAGGTCAGCCCCAACTTTGCCAAGGTTGTGAAGGGCGAGGGCATGCCGTCTAGCAAGCTGGCAGACAACAAGGCTTCCAATCATCGCTGAGCTTGTTCCCGCTACTTGCCCGCGAAGCATGTCGTCAAGAAAGGGCGACCTCATAATCACTTTCGACATCGTCTACCCATCATCGCTGACGGCTGAGCAGAAGGACACCTCTGAGCCCAGATTTGCACCACAGGATTAAAGCACTGAAAGAGAACCTTGTTTGAGGAGAAGTTGAAGGCCGCGCTGCCCAGGTCTTAAGCAGCGGGACTACCGTGGAGGGGACAAGCTAACGCCAAGGTGCTGATGTAGATTGCAGCCTCACGTCATCTCGCGCGAACTGCTAGCATGAGGATGCCAAGCAGGAGTCAAAGGTTTCCGAAATTAGTTCTCTGCATGTTTACAGGCACTGCAAGTACTGTACAGGTCAGAGGACCCTATAAGTCTTTGTCAGCGTCCTTCTGACACAGCAGTGGCCAGAGACTTCAAGACGTGACTGCCACGTGGCAAGAAGTCTTCTTTGCCAACTTCGCAAATCTGTGAGACTTCCGAGGACTTACTCAGAGACGGCATCCACAGCTGTATGTAGATGCAGGCTATAGAGCCGAACGTGAAGCACGTCTTTCACGTCATGCTCAGAACTGCTGTTCTCGAAATGATGTTTCCTACCACAACGTTCTCTCATTCCAACAACCCTCATATACCCTCATTCCAACACGCATCTTCTGTGCTTCAAGCACGCGGTGATCGACCTGTGATGGACCGGGCCAGCATGGCTTGACATGATGGACATGGCGACAGCACCCAGAGGCAAGAGCCAAATCAGCTTTTTTGAAGAATCAAGCCAAACACTGCAATCGCAAATGTGCCGTCAGGACCAAGGGTTCGGCCATCTGCAGAGCCGATTGGCAGCACTTGGCCCATTTGGCTCTCAGAGAATGTTGGGCAGGATCTGAGACTTCTCGAGTGTTCCGGTCGACCCCAGTACTTGTTTTCTCTGCTGCAGGCCCTCGGACCAGGAGATATACCAACGGTCCGTGGCTTGGTGAGCTACCCATGTCAACGTGGTGTGCTTCAGTTCTGCAGATTATGGCCTTGATGCTTAGGTTCCGCAGCTTCTTGGACGGCGGGCCGAGGAGTGGAAACCAAATTGAAAATGTAGATTGCTGCGATGAACCCCGGGTGATGATCACAGCCATGCCCAGCCGAAACTACATCTCCTGGATGCATCAACATAAGGTGGCGTGATGGCAGGCACCACGGGTCTGAAAAGCTTTGTGATTCGCCCAGTCGCAACCCTTTTTTCGTGATCAACACGAAGTTTTGGAGAAGAGCTCGAAAGCTCAGGGGTGCTGAGGGCATCAAAGCGCAGAGCCATCTTGCGCTGCATGACAGAAGGAAGCCTGGTAAGAAGACAGGTCAGCAAAGGTTCGTCCTCGCATGTTTGAGTCATGTTTGCCTGCAGGATTGTCATTCCGGATGATGAGCGGTCACATACGCAGGCAGGTGGTGCGATGTTGCCATGCCTTTGAAGATCTTTGGCACACGTGAGCGCATAAGTCATAGTTTGGCCGACTTTCAGGATGCAGGAACAGTTGTCGGCAAATCTTCCGACAAAGCCCTCGGAAAAGCACATGGAATAGTGCCACGCCTTCAGGACAATGCCTTCGGGCGACGGGGAAGCTAAGACATGGAAGCGTTCTGTGCTTTTCCATTTGCGCCGGAAAATCTGCAAAGGTTCGAGCGTGCCGACTGATGCAACATGTCAAGCGCCTCTTTGGAGCGCCTCTTTGGAGAAATCGGACCCATGTACTATTTCGCTATTACTTCTAGTTCAGATATATTCGATTTTCGAAATCCATTGCGGACGCGATGGGCGACTGCCTTCCGAGTACTCACGCATACGCTCGAGTACACTCGAGAACGCTCGAGTCTGCTCCAGTACGCTCGAGTACGATTCACTACCATAAGACAGCAACATGTAAGAAAAACGTTATACGACGATATTGTAGCGTGTACTACATATAAACTAAATTGTGATCTATGATGGAACTATGAAACTATAGCAATATAATGCAATACAGATACTAACATGTAGCTTGTCATATAAAAATCGCCTCGAAAATGTATTAAGTTGATTTTTTAATATTTCAATATATATTATTGTGTCGAAGTTAGTTCAGACTAAATATAGTGAATATATTTCATTTTGATTCATTATTAATATCTGGATTTCAATAATATCTAGAAATTCGAAAATTATATCGAAAATATTTTTGATGTGGTTTTTTCTTTATAGAAAAATAATACTTGAAAATTAAATTGATAATTATTTCAGTTTTGTTGATACTTTTGATATTAATCTCTGAATTAAAATTAAGTTCTCGAAGTTTGTGAGGAAAATTAAAGTCTAGTTTCTAATACTCGTAAAATATATTTGATTTTGATTTTATTGTTTGTGCACTCGAAAATTACGCAGAAAATGGTTTTTTTATTTTTTAAATATTCTATTTAATTTCGAAAAAAATTTTTATATTATTTTAATATTATCGGAATTTGGATTTTAAAAGAATATGTAAATTAAAAGTCGTTATATAAATATTATGATTATGTTTCTTTATAAGTTTAGAAATTTTTTATGAAATTATTTTAATTTTCTTCATATTATTGATTTAAATGTCGAAGTCATATCGAATTTTCGAAATTTCTGATTATATTTATTTGAAGATTTGTAAAATAATTTATTTGGTCGCAATTTTAAAATATCTGGAATTTAATATCGTATATTTATATTACGAAATTCATATCGAAAATATTTTAGTTTGATTTCTAGATCTCAAATCGTAAAATATAGAATTTAAGTAAAATATT
>CAJNDV010032618.1:12829-25136 GCA_905221635.1 Symbiodinium sp. CCMP2456 | reverse complement strand
TGAGAGTCAGGATCCGGGTGGAGAAGGACAGAACAGAGCGGCGGTTTAGGGTGGGGTTTAGGATTTAGGGGTTTTAGGGTTTAGGGTTTAGGGTTTAGGGTTTAGGGTTTAGGGTTTAGGGGTTTAGGTTTTAGGTTTGGGGTTTTGGGCTTCAGGGGCTCAGGGTTAGGGGTTAGGGGTTCCGTTAAAGGGTTTCTTCCGGGGTTGCTGCAAGACCTGGTTGGATTGAGGGTTCGTTTAAGCCTGGAAGGATTGCTTTAAGGGCTCCTTCAAGCCTTGACGGATCCTTTAGGGGTTCCTTTATCAGGCCTTCAAAGGGCTTGATGGTTTAAAAGCCTCAATGAAGGTTCCTCTAAGGGTGCCGGTAGTGGGCTTATAATGAGAGCGGGAACAGTATGGGCATATTAAGCTTGACCTAAACCCTCAACCCAAACCGCAAACCCTAAACCCAACCCTAAACCCTAAACCCTAAACCCTAAACCCTAAACCCTAAACCCCAAACCCCAAACCCCAAACCCCAAACCCTAAACCCTAGACCCGAAACCCTGAGGGTGTTGGCTTTGCTGGCCTTCTAGTGCGCACATTGTTTCGGCTCGGAGCTTTATGGGGTTCTGTCGGAACCTGATTCAGGAACCCTGGCTCTATAACCCCAGAAGTTTGGGTTTTAGGGTTTGGGGTTTAGGGTCCTGAATCCATGCATAAAAACACTAAGAATCTCGACACTCCAGGGACATTGACGTCAAATACGGCGTTGATGGAGAATCATGTCTCTCCCCGTTTGGGATTTAGGGCTTGGGATCTAGGGTCGTCCCGGAGCCCTCATGTAAGGACCTGAGTAATTACCAGTACTATTAAGGGCTCCTTATTATAATTATAGTATAAGCATGATGGGGGCCCCAAACCCTATTCTAGTTATTCAGGCCAGTATACCCTAAACCCTTATAGTAGCCCTTATAGAATCCTTAAGGAACCCTCTATTAAACGAACCCCCAAACCCTTGTCTAATTTTTTGGCTCCTAGATTACACCCTCAGCATCTTTCGCCAACCGACCTTGGCAAGGACGGAGAGCTTGAAGCTCCGTCGATCCATACTTCCCAAGCCAGGGCCATACAAGGTCAAACTTTCAGATTACTACTGCATTAGGGCTTATGGTTTTAGAGTTTAGGGTGTAGGTTGGGTATTGGGGAACTAAGGAACCAAACACATGTGTTGCAGACATGATGCACTACGACGCGGTGTCGAGGTCGCTTGTGCTTGCTGCTGCAAAAACGGTTAGCTTGTGCTTGCTGTGCTTTCCCTAAACCCTAAAACCTGAACCCTAAACCCTAATCTTTACCTCTAGCCAGTAATGGCACGACGACGACGACGACGACGACGACGACGACGACGATGCTCATTGTCATGTCGGCGGTGCGCTCAGGCTTCGCCAGGTGCTGGGCTATCGCTGCTGATACTACCATCCCATGGTGCAGCATCTGCGGAGGCCTCTCCAACTACGAAGACCACGCGATCTCGGAACTGGAGATACCTCGGCATTGAAAACCAATTCCCAAAACTGCTAAACCTTCAAGCGTAAGCCGTCAGGGTTTGCGTGCCTCGCGAGCCTTCGGTCCTGAACCCGCCTGCTTTCAGGTTTTAGGGTTTAGGGTTACCAGTTGAGGGTTTAGGTTTTAGGGTTTAAGATTTAAGCTTTAAATTAAAGCTAAGGGAGGTCCTCCCCGCTTCGATGTCACCGGCGCAAACCCCAAGAGCCTTCAACATCCTTCTCGTGCGCTCCATACGATGATGGGCATGTCTGAGTACTATGTTGCTATAGTACATATATTATTATATTGTTAGGATATCGATTATTTCATACTGTATTTGGGCACGGGGGCAAGGGGTGTTGAGGGTGGGAGTGCTTCAGCCTGAAAGGTGGTGGAGCCGAGCGTTCGCGCACAGGTCCGTTTTACTCTAGATATGATTAGCAACTTTCGCGTCAATTTCAACCTTCCGCCCAAGAAGCCTTCGTTGCCTGAACACCAGCCGCCAAAACCCCCAACCCAAATTTCTCCACACCAATCCCCACGAGTGCTCCATCCTAAAGTGTAAGACGACCTATTCTCAAACTCATTGAGTTAAATAACCAGGACACCCCAAGGGCCCTTTAATGGAGACCTCATGGTCTGTAATAATGGGCATTTAGGGTAAATTGCACGGTAGCTGGGTGGTTTACCACCCAAACCCTCAACCCCTAAAACCGAGGGTTTAGGGTTTAGGTCGCAAGGCGCTCACGGTTTTCAGAGTCTGTGTGATTGAAAGACCTCTTGCAAGAACACAAGCAGGGGACTAAAGGTACATTGGGGCCGCCCCCTTGTGTTTCTTTCTAATTTGGGGAGTTTTGTGCGAATAACACGAAGCAGGACTGCCTCAGGTGTAGCCCGAAACCCAAAAACCCTAAACCGTACCCTAACCCTTAAACCCTCAAACCTTGAAGCCTACCCGGCCCACTGCCGAGCAGGCTACACCTCTCCTCCGGTGGTCCTGCGGAAGAGGCTTTGGGGGTGAGGGGATGACTTGTAGCCCCACTACCTTTTCCAAGCACGCATTAATCATGTAGGCTCCATACCCTAAACCCTAAACCCTAAACCGTTAGGGTCTAGGGTTAGGGTTTAAGCCTAAACCCTGAACCCTTTAAACCGAATGTCGACCGAAGCCAGACCAGATTCTTTATTCTGGGGCTGCTTCTGCTGCTTCGCATAAGGCTTATGAGGTTAATGAAGTCATACAGCCCCAGCTACAGCTGATCAAACCTCAATTCCTAAACCATACAGAAGGCTGAGGGTTCGGGGATACAGGTTCGTTAAGCCCTAAACCCTAAACCCTAAACCCTGAACCTTAAACCTTAAATCCTCAACCGTAAACCAGACCCTAAACCCTGAACCCTAAACCCTACACCCTAAGCCTAAACCCTGAACCCCAAACCCTAAACCCTTATAATACCACGCAGTGGGGGGTGCTTCGACCCGCGGTCTTCCTGGCGGCTTGGTGTGCCGAGCCATGGTTTACTTGGAGGGTCGTGGGACTTAGTATGTAAGGCTTAGGGTTTAGGGTTTGGGGTGAGACTTAGCAAGTAAGGTTAAACCGACTTGAACTGGTGTTATACGTCATTATAAGCATGGTTACGTTATATTTTCTCACTCTAGGCCCTGTACTTGCTATATAAGTCCCATGATACCTCTAACTCTAGGAACTGTATTTGCTATATAGTTACTTAAGTAGGGATACACAGAAACGCCACTATCCAAGCCAAGGTCCCCTCTTGCGGAAGATTCTTCTACTAAGCAGCGGATGTTGGAATGTCAAATCCCCTAAGATCCTTTGATAAGGAGGTCTTATTTCGGAAATTTGAGAAGTGTCTCGGAAAGTATAGGTTGTTAATATAAGCATGAAGCACTCCCGTTGATTGCTCTCACATGAGCGCTCCAACCCCAAAGCTCCCATAAGGCCTCACGAGCGCCTCCTCTGCAAGCACGTGCTGGCTTTCAGAAACCCTTACCCTCAAATGACTCATATCTTAAGGGCTTTTGGGCCCAAAGACCCTATTCTAAAAGGCTTGGGCTCTGTTGATGCCAAGGGATTTCGGACTACCTCAGTCCGCGGCCTTGCTTCAGCACGAAAGCAGTCTTGTCTTCTGCCAGCCCTAAACTCATTCGGGTGGTTGTCAAAGTTAGGGTCCCTTTTTGGGGTACCCTAAATATTAGGTGCCGTATTATAATAAGGACCCAAAAAGGGACCATAATTTTGACAACCACCCATTCCTTTCGTCAGGGATCCATGCATGTGCGGCACCTCGTCAGTGCCTTTGAGCAGAGACCGAAACCTAAACCCTAGCACTGTACCACCTGCTGACTGCTGGGCTCCGGTCGCCTACTATAGGGGCCTCAATTATTACCTATACTATTTTTTTTTGGAGGGGGGTCCTTATTATAAGTATAGTAGAATGGGCCCCAAAACCCTATTCTAATTATTACGGCCCCTATATTATAGGCACAAGATCGCAAAGAAATCACCCCCCCCCCCTTCATGCGGGGGAGCCTGTTCAAGGTCCACATGACCTTGTTGAAGCCATTTACAAAACCGCCTGCGACGGGACCAGCGCTGGCAGAGGGCAGGCCACTCAGCGGTCATCCACGCTTCAATCCGAAGAAAAACTTTAACAACGCACCAACAAACAAATCCTGAACTCCCCTGAAGCCTAAACTAAACCCTAGACCGGACAGCCCTACACCCAAAACCCTAAAAAACCGTGGTTTAGCAAACAGCCCTAACATAGGAGAATGAGAGCCTCTTCGTCTTCCACGCTGGGCCTTACTGATTTGAATAGGCTTTGGGGGGTAACTTATACCCTAGTTAAAAGAAGGACCCTCCAATTTGAGGGTAACGTATACCTTCAGTATAAATAAGGACCCCCAAGAATAGCGTTGAAAATTATTTGGGGTTTAGGATTTACGGTTTGGAGAGGTCTTTATTATTAGGGTGTGGGAGGTCCGCGGGTAAGGTTCGGGGTTGTGGTTGAGGGTTTAGGGTTTAGAATGATTTAGGCGTTGAGGGTGTGATCAAGTATTTGGGTTTGGGCTGTTGGGTTTGTAACACTGAACCCTCCCGCCACCCTACAGCCCTATTGTCTCGGCACCCTAAGCCCCAAACCCCAATGCGTCCTCAAGCCCGCAGCGAAATGGTGGATCTCCTCGCAACGAGAGGCTCAGTCTACCCTAAACTCCGAACCTGAGTCTTCGCAAAGATCACCAGGACTTCCAGGAACATCGCAAGCCGTGGCTCTCTATAGTCTTGCAGCATTGCTGAAACCCTGAAGACTGAAAACCGAGATCCCGGTGTCTAAAGAGCAAGAGCAGATGTCTCCGGAGGGAGCAGGGCAAAACGCGTAAGAGTACATATAGGGTCGATAGTAGGTGTATAAGGATCCCAGGGTTAAGGGCCCATACAAGGGGCCCATGGATTCAACCTTAGAAACCCTGAATGCCTGTGATCGCTATACAACATCCTAGACCTCACACCACCCTGTAAACTCTAGAAACACTAGAGTACCCTTATAAAGCTATCCTTTGAGCTTACAAAGCAACTTATAAGATCTTGTAAGTGACGTCATGTTAATATCGGACAAGCCCACTTATAAGGGACCTATGACCCCAAATAACCTACTTACTAAGCCTTAACCCCTTCAAGAAGCCCACTTCGGGGACTTATAAATAGCCCCCCCAAAAAAGCTACTCACTACGCCCCCTATGCCCTTCAGTAGGGAGAGTTGAAGGTCCCCAACCCTCCCCTCTCCTCCTTGGCCTCTGGCCGAAGGGTGCCCAGGAAATCGAGCCACCTCTCCGATCTAAAGTGAAAGTCCGATCCGTTTAGGGTCTAGGGTTTAGGGTTTAGGGTTTAGGGTTACGGTCTGTGCCGGGCACCCCATCTTCCGAACTCCGGTAAGTTGTGCTGGAGGGCTGGGCTTTTAGAGCTTGGGTTTAGGGGTTTGGGGGTTTAGGGGTTTAGGGTTTACGGGGTGGTCAGTAGTATCGCTCCAAGCAAAGCCCCTGCAAAAATCCCTCGCCAAAGCTGTGGCTCCTGCCTGGCCGAAAGCGCTGAAAGATCAGCAAACCCCAAGCCCTAAACCCTAAACCCTAAACCCTAAACCCTAAACCCTAAGCCCTAAACCGTGCTGCAGGGTAAGAGTATTCGGAGGGCTCCTGACTAAAACCTACCCTATGGTATACCCCGAAACCCCGTTCTTGGCTTAAGGTCTCTACCCTAAACCTAAACCCTAAATACCAAACACAGACCGCAACCAAGAACCTCGGCCCGATGATCATAAGCCACATGGGTAGTTCTCCAAACCTAGGGTCCCTCTTGGCTTCCCCAATATAGTACGGCACCCTTATAGAAAAAAAGGACCCTAAAAGGGACCATAGTTTTCGAGAACTACCCGCATCTTCAAAAAAGCTTAGGGTTCAAAGTACCATAGAAGCTGCAAGAAGGGCTTAGGGTTTAGAGTGAGAACTACCCGACAGTAGTATTCCTAGGGTTCCTTCGTATAATTGTGCTAGAGGGCCCAACAGGACCGAATAATTAATAGGTATGTTGCTTCAGGATAGTTGTTCTGCAAATATATGGCTACCAAGTACTTGGACCCTCTAGGCTTAGTCTAGCTAAGGGCACTCCTCAAACCCTGAGCCCAAAGCCCCAAACCCTAAACGACCCTCAACCCTGACCCCAAACCCCTAAGCCCTAGGTCCTAAGCCCTAAACCCTACGCCCTAAATCCTAAACCCAAAACCCCTAAACCGCACGGACTGTCGATCGAAGGGTATTGGGGGGGTTAGAGTTCCGAGTCGCTGAGCTCCCCGGCCCTCAAAAACAACCTTCGGTTTAGGGTACACAGGGCTTGTTTAGGGTTTTTAAGGTCTCGGGTAGTTGTATAAGGTCTAGGGTTTAGGATTTGGGGTTTTAGGCATAGGGTGACACAGGATTTAGGGCTTAGCATGGCTTAGCGGTTGGTAGAAGCATGAGGGGTCCCTATCCCACACCGTTACCGAGCATGTCGCTCGCTACAGACAGAAACCCCAAAGGAATCGCTACCCTAGACCCTCAACCCCTAAACCCCTAAACCCTAAACCCCTAAACCCCTCAACCCCTAAACCCGAGAGCCCCAAACCTCCCCAGTATTTTGGAAATAAGAAGGGCTCCCTAGAAGGGCTCCCTTCTCCGCATTGGGAGGGGAGACCTGATGTAGGAACCTGAATAGGAAACCCTGGTCCTATAAATTCAAAAAATCTCTGGATGCAATATAAAGAACTCAATAAGAATGTCAGGGTTTCTTAATCAGGATCCTATACCCTAAACCCTAAACCCCTAAACCCTAAACCCTAAACCCTAAACTATATTGAGTAAGAACCTCCTTCGATCCATGACATCTGGAGGGGCTTCAAGTTCTGTCGTCCGGCTTGTATTACCGTCTATGTTTGCAGGACTCGTGTTAGCTGCAATAGAGTTAGAAAGAGGCTACAGAGCTCTATGGCCCAAGTTTGGGTTTAAGACAATATTATGCTGTGGATGTCGGTTTCGGCCTTAACACAAAACCCTAAACCCTACATAAAGTTAGGGGTTTAGGGGGCGCATGTCCAAGAGCGAATCTTCTGTCCGAACGCAGCTTCAGAGGGCTAAGGCATGTATGAATCTACGTACACAGAAGTCGAGAAACTGCCAGGAAGTACAGAATTTGGGTTAAGGGTATAATTCGGAATATAGGAGACACATGATGACTCGGACAAAAGCCTAACTAGTTTGACAAGGGTCGGGCGGTCTCAGGCTATGAGCACATGAGGGAACCAACGAAGGCTTCCGCCTTTCTGGCAGTGCGGGCTGGTCATCACGTCAATGAAGGTCAGCATGGATATAGCCTGGACCAGTGCTTGCCAGTGACACGAAGCAAATCGCCGACCTGGCGCAGCCTGCTCATCATCAAACTCCACCGAAGGAACACCACGATGTTCTGCCAATTCTTGCAAGTGGAAGCTGATCTTCTTGCCGAGGGACTGTTCGCCTGGAGCCGCGTTTGTCAGCATATCCAAAATGTTGCAGCAGCAGTAGTGCGGGCAAGCTGAGTGCACGGCTGCCTGCGGATTCAAGGCAAACAACGACGATTACGTCCCCTCCCCGTATCACGACTTCATACTGGTAGCCCATGCGGTTGATCGCATCCGCAAGCTGGTCCAAAGCAGTAAGCCAGATCAGATCTGGTCCTCCGCTTCCACACCCTTGCAGTAGCCCGAAGGGTCCAAAGAACCGAATTAGTAATTAAGTACTTGGGTTCAGGAACCCTAAGGGTCCATGTACCCAAATAGTATATACGTTGGCCTTAATGTAGTCCCTATATAGGTACTTTAGGGCCCATGTATATGCTATATGAATACATGGACCCTTAGGGGAAATTAGTTTTGTGGTTTTGTGGGTGTTAAAGCAGCAGCAGCCCGACCTTGTGAGAGATACCTCGCACGGATATGAGCAGGTGTACCTGGACTCGCATGGGATGCTGAGTTCACGGAGACTCCTAAACCTAAACCCTTAACGCTCCAGTTCCCTAGTATTGCAGAAGTACTCCGGGTTCTTAGAGTCGCAAGGTTCAGGGGTGCGAGCTGTTTCCTCTGACGGGGCCTTGAACCTAAATGTGAACCACTTTTGGGACTTAGCGCATCAGGTCTGAAATGAAAGGCTTAATATAGGGGCCTTTATAAGTAGAATAACGTTTTGGGGCCCATTATACTATAAATATAAAGCCACATGTTCAATCAAACTTCTTCTCATCCCAGCTGTTTGGCTTTCCTTCTCACCCAAGACTGCCCAATACCTGCATCATGAAGCGACCTAGCATTGGGACGAGGGAACACACAATCAAAAAGGGAAAGCCGTAACATTAGTCTATGTGCTGGTACTGTGACACCAACTGCATATGTATATGTATATCCTGCATAACCCTACGGACCCCGAATGATAGCGCAGCATATCAGCCACGCAGCGTTTCATACCACCGAAAGTGCCCAATACCCGTAATTGAGGAATGCACCTTACACATCATGGTTAGAAGCCTCCTGTAACCCAAGGAACACTATTCGTGAATTGAGGGATCGATGTTCGAGGTCTGGGAGTGGTATTCCGTGCCCTTGATCCAAAAGCCACGGACCAACTTCCACTAAGCTGGACTTTTGTTAATGAACTCTTACAAAGCTGCCAATTATCATAGTAGCAGCATGTAGTAGCAATGTAGTAAGTAACATTTAACAAGATGTATTCCTCATGACTAGTACTTTCCGGAAAGTTCCCTGCGAAGCGCACAGTGGTCGGCCGTGTTGACACGCTGTGCTCCGCAAAAAGATGTGCTCTGGCAGGTAGCGGCAGTGCAGAGGCGGCATCAACAGGGCAATGTACCAGCGTCGAATCCTGAAACCAATGCAGTTGCGCACAATATGCAAACATCAGCTCAGTGCTCAGTATCGCAGGCTGTTCATCACCTCCCTCTTGTTGGATATACCGTTCGTTCTTAGATTGACAGCTGACTAGCACTCACACTCTTTTGAGTTCGCATGCCTCTCTCCGCAATGGAAGCATGTCTTTCGGAAGCGAGCGATTCATCAAATCCACCTGCTATGTTGCATGCGATCGCTTAGATCCAACTGGCACTCTCCTGCAGAGAGGCTTGCATTTGCCTTCCAGCGGGTGTGGTCCCTCTGGACCTGACACAATATGGAGGATTCCGATAATAGGGTACCCTAATATAGTACCCCAAATAGTAGGATCCTTATTATCGGGACCCCAAAATACGGTACCCCTTCTTTTCGCAAACTCCCATATAGACCACTGATAAAAGCCAGCGAGTTCTTGGGCGAACAGTCGCTCTAGCCACTGCAGGGCAACTCTGAATCCAGCCGGGAGCTATGTTTCGCGCCCCTAGGGTTTAGGGTTTAGGGTTTAGGGTTTAGGGTTTAGGGTTAGTGTTTAGAGCTCATTGGGTGTAGGACTTATATATCGCTGATAGTTCGTTATTGGCTTAGAATGCAACCCCCTCCCCCCAACCACCCCCCACCCCCTCCCTACCCGCACCCCACCCCCCAACCTAAATCCTAAATCCAAACCCATAAACCCAGAACCGTTAAGCCATAGACCCTAAACCCTGACACCCTTAAACCCCAGATTCTACATTCGGTCATCCCTCAGCTCCAAACCCTCAACCCCTAAGCGCTGATTGGCCCCCTGATGCATCTCTCTTCTTCAATGGCCGGGCACAAAGCATTTCAAACTGTCTAACAAAACAGTTCAAGCTTTGAAAGATAGACCAGATATATAACGTAGAGGCCAAAATTATTAGAATAGGTTTTGGGGTCCATTATACTGTGCTTATAATAAGGAGGCCCCAAACTAGTATAGGTAATGATTCAGATCCCTATAGTAAGCCCAAAAATGAGTCAAGTTCCCTCCGTGGCCCCTAAACCCTAAACCCTAAACCCTGAACCCTAAACCTGATGCATCCAGCAGGAGGGCACGATCCCACACTCAGGCCAGCCGAAGTGAGCTCCTCTGCGGGCCGGGTTTAGGGGTTTAGGGGTTTAGGGGTTTTAGGGGTTTAGGGGTTTAGGGGTTTAGGATTGAGGATAGAGGGGTTCAGGGGTTTTTGGGGGTTTGTGATTTAGGAGTAAGGGGTTTAGGGATTTAGGGGCACTTAGGGGTTTAGGTTGGGTGGGCTCTGTTAAGCAGGTGTCCATTTAGGGTTCCTTGTTATGTTTGAGGAACTACTGTTGATGATTTAAATCCTGCATTACCTTACGGACCCTAAACTATGGGAATTATGGTACATTCCTTACTATGGGTAATGCAGGATTTATATCATCAACCGTAGGTGTTGGTCGAAACTTTTGAGAAAACCATTTCCACTAAATACCCCTACATCCGCCCGCTTAGGAGCCAGAAAGAGAAAGATGCGGTTTAGGGTTTAGGGTTTAGGGTTTAGGGTTTAGGGTGCCCCCGGGACCTACAATGCTATGTTTTATGCTACAATTTACCAACGTGATTCCTAAAGAACACCCAGATGCATCTCCATCCCAGGAGAGTCAGCCAAATGGGTAGTTGTCAAAATTATGGCCCCTGTTGGGGTACCCTAAATAATAGGTGCCGCACTATGATAAGGACCCAACAAGGGGACCATAATTTTGACAACCAGCCAAAAGTGTAGCCCCGCCTGCATTCAGAGCCTTGCACCTGAGCCCGCCACGCTACGCGAAGATCCGCAGGTCGAGTTTCGTGTGCAACGTTGCAGGGTTGAGGGCTTTGGGGTTTTAGGATTTATAGGGTTTTGGCGTGTATGGCTCAGTTTAGGGTTTAGGGCTTTGCGGTTTTAGGGTTTAGGTTCAGGTTCAAGGTCGTTGTGCTCGCCAGTGGATGGAAACCAAGCCGGCCAAGTTGCTGAGAGTAGACCAGTTTTCGCCTTTTCAGGCCCCGTTGCAGCTCCCGCTCTTGAGGACAAAATCTATCCGAAAGGGATCAAGGTTATTGTTGCAAACAATCCTAGGATTAATTCTCTAAATCTGGATCCCTCTTAAGGTCCTTGTTATAAGGGCGCCGCACTGTTTGGGGGACCTAAAAAGGACCCTAGTTTAGAGAAGTGTCCATAGAGGGATTGATAACAGAAGGGTCTAGGGCCGCGGCGTTTCAAAAGCTTCCCAAACCCTAAACCCTGTATAAACCCCTAAACCCCTGAACCCTAAACCCTAAACCCTTAGGGTTTGGGGCCAAACCAGGATTTCGAAACCGTCATTGAACCTTGAACCCGACAACCTAGGCTGCACATCTGCAGACCCCATACCCTGAACCCTAAAGCCTACTTGGAGGGTCGGGGGACTTAGTAACTAGTTACTTTACAGACTTATAAGGACCGTAACCCCAATTAGGATACCGTTTAGGATGCTTATAACTCTACTTCATATCTACTTACTAGTCCCCCGACCCTCCAAATAACCCCTAAACCCTTGTCAAGCCGGTGCCCTGGGGCCAACGAGTCCTGAGTCAAGGATACCTGGGTCCTCTCTGAGCTGTTCATCAGAAGGTTCTAAACCTTGAGCCAAAAACCTTAAATCCCTCAAAACGAAACAGTTCTTCCGTAGTTACGGATCCTACCACACTTTAAGGAAGGTGTATCTTAAGGCCCATACGATGACATTGTTGCGAACCATAGCCAACTACAAACCATGAACCGTCACGTGTCCTCTGCCAGCGCACGCTCTTGCCTGCTTTCTCGCCACCTTCAGCTTTCGCTTCGGGCGAATCGGATGTCTTCTTCCCTCAACCCTAAACCACACAACGCCTAACCCTGAACCCCTAAACCCTAAACCGCTAAACTCTAAACCCGGATGCTGCCGAGTGTTTACATAAATCTTGGCTGCGTTGTAGTCACGAAGTTGGATGGACATCTGATTATAGCTGACAAGGTTTGTCTGTTTTAGGTCTTTGGGTATCTGTAGCTAGGAACATGAAGCTGATTGGGCCTTTTTGTCAGCTTTCGATCGCTGCCTGCATCATTACAGCACGGGAGTCTACGACACATTGAAGGGTTGTGGAATGTCCTATAGCAGAAATACGACTACGAGGGCACAGTATTACTAACTGTTCCGTAACATGCAGTAATTAGTGCTGTTGCCGCAGTCAACTTCTTGCACTGATGCCTGTGCCAGTTATTCCCCAAAGCCCTTACCCTAAATCCTAAACCCCTAAA